>CM064485.1:65527908-65560408 GCA_032716605.1 Paralithodes platypus
CACTCGATTCAAAATATTTTGGATTATTATCAATATAATTATTATTTTTTTTTAAATTGTATGATATTCTTCCAAATATGGCTTCATATTTTCATATTCTGATGTGTTCTTAGTAAGATTCTTAGTAATTAACTCCAATGGAAATTAATCTGTTTTTTGTCCATGTATCGTACATTTACATAAAATTATATTTTTGTATATCAGTCTCTAGCTTTTGTATATCAGTCTCTAGCTTTTGTATATCAGTCTTTAGCTTTTGTATATCAGTCTTTAACTTTTGTATATCAGTCTTTAGCTTTTGTATATCAGTCTTTAGCTTTTGTATATCAGTCTTTAGCTTTTGTATATCAGTCTTTAGCTTTTTATCTGTAAATTTTTCCCAACGACAAGGGACTAGAGTTCTCGAAAAGAGGCTCCAATCCTGATATTATTCGTGCCTACAGTGTGCTGGCTTAATAATCCAGAAGGATTGATAGCCTCTGAAGTCCTATTTTAACTAATTAACTACATTCATATTTTTTTGCTAGGCAACTTTACCTGTGACTTCACTCTAGAATCTAGATATTGAATGCCTAATTATTTTAGTCGGTTTATTGAGGAAATGTCACGTATTCAAAGTATTCTGATGGAAAGTAGTCAAACATTTATCATGTGTATCATTCTTGATACATTTAAGGGGGCCCACCTCGGTTTTTTCTCTTTCTCTCCCTCTCTCTTTGGCTTGTATCCATTCGGCCCCATTCAGCCTACTGTTTTAAGACGTTTACCCCCATTCAGGTGTCAATATTTACCTGGCGAGCGGTAGCGAGCCAGCCTATATATATTTTTGTTTTGACAGCAAGCTAAATTTGTATATTTTTCGATAGAAAAATGTCTCCGGACAGTTGGCTGAATGGGGCCGAATGGATACAAGCCAGGGAAGGAGAGAAAATGAAAGAAAGATAAAAACATATAAAAATCGGTGACTCCCCTTAAATGTTAATATTTCATAGCGCATCATTTTATCCTCTATAATTATTTTCCTATAATATTACTGTCTATCCATCTTTATATATGTGTTTAATTTTTTATATATATATATATATATATATATATATATATATATATATATATATATATATATCCAACCTATTCCTCAGTTTGTTTCTACTAAATATCTTACTGAAATATGTAGTATCGTAATCATAATATGTAGTATCGTAATCATAATATGTAGTATCGTAATCATAGGTATTTGTTATATATTATTATTTTATGATTATTTTTATTAAATATTTAAATAGTGTTATTATTTTACGGGTAATTGTATCTCCCACAAATTACACACTTACTTCATATATTTGTATTGACAATTGTTATTTTATTTTATTATCAGTAAATCCAAAATGTCTTTTACTTGCAAATCATAGACTATCGTGGATATATATATATATATATATATATATATATATATATATATTATATATATATATATATATATATATATATATATATATGGTCAAATTGGATTTTCGGTCACGTATGTGTTTTTTGTATTATAATCCTTTTTCGCATCAGTTCCTTCATTGATTAGTGTGTTTTAAGGTGTTTTTCCTTCTGCAAATTAATTTTTACCCATTATTCTGTATTATTAAAACATGCCCCCTAAAACCATATTTTGGCATTACCCTAACCTAACCTGGGGGCTGCCGCCCCCAGACCCCCGCAGGGGTTAGCATTGATATAGAATGTGACAAAATACTAAAAATACGGTAACAAAGTGAAAAATATTAGTTCTCAGCTGATTCAAGATGGCCGCCATTTTTCCTTCCACCCTTATTTAACCCACAAAGTCTAAGGAAAATTAATTTAATATGCAGCGGTAGAGACATATATTATGGTGACTAATACTCTATGACAAAGCTGTAGTATACATTTAGAACATTATATCCCATACGTGACCGAAAATCCAATTTGTCCGTATACTGTATATATATATATATATATATATATATATATATATATATATATTGTATTTGATGATTTTTCTACACGCAACAAACAGCGTTGAGATTATATTAGATTTTGTTGTCATAAATGTTGGTATAAAACATAATTTATGAACGTTAATAATTTATTTACTGATATGTTTAACGATATATGCTAGTCAGGATCACAGTTATGTTCGCATATTTTTTGTCTAAATTATTTATGATGAAAGTATCGCTTACGTAAATGAAGGAGCAACACTTTTTTTTCGTTAGTATATAATTAGACACGACTAAGCTGTCTGGGTCGGTCATTTTGTCTTTCTTACACGAGGGAGTAAATTTAGGTTATTAGGGAAGAAAAAAATGTTGGAGCTAGTTTTATATTACTGTTTGGTGTGGCCGAGGATTTGATTATTATTATTATTATTAGTGGTAGTAGTAATAATAAAAGTTGCATAATTAATAATAGTAACATAATAGAGTAGTAGTAGCATTAGTAATAGTAGTAATAGAAGTAGTAATATTAATTGAGTAAAATACATTGAGCAGAAGGCTTGGATAATTATTTTGCTTGCTTACTAGTTAGCATGTACAGTAAATATAATGTGTTTATTAAGGAGTACTTTTTATTCTCATGATGAAAAGTAATGTTTATACAACGTATTAAATAAATCCGCATGGTTAAAATATGAATTGTATATATATATATATATATATATATATATATATATATATATATATAGATAGTGTATATTGCATAATTCAATTATCTAGCCATATGAATCTTATTACTGTACTTTGTTACACATTCAAGTCAAAATATATATGTCCAAGCAAGTACCAGGATTCATTTAAAGCTTTAGATGTTTGTGTATTTATATTATTTCCATCAGAAGGTAGGTATGTGCACACGAAGGATATAAAAGATTTTGTTGCATTTCCATTTGTCATATATTCCTTTTATGCTTGACGCTTTGCTTGTTGCCCTGTGGCCAATGCACTGAGATATATATATATATATATATATATATATATATATATATATTGGCATTGGTATATATTTATTTTGTTAATATTTGTTTACTATTATTATTATTTACGTTTATGTATCTTCTTATTTACTGTTATAATAATAATAATTGTTTGTATTATATACGTGATTACATTATTTGTTCAGATATTATCTGTCTTTCACTCAAAAGGGTTAGAGGCCAAGAACATCTGAAATATGACTGATTTGTATTTGCTAATACAGACGTTGTTCCTGACGCATATCAATCTTACTATTGTATTGCTTATTCACATCCTTTAAGGTCTTACAATTTATATGTAGTGATGAATATATTTATATATAAATAGATTGAAATATGAATTGATAGATAAACGAATATGTATACCCGATATATGTATTTAAATGCATACAAAATATATTGAACCTCATAATTATGTATACTGTACATGTATGCTGTACTTTACATTTATAAATATATTATGTACATGTATTATAAATGCATATATATTTACCAGGGTCATATGCTTTCCAAACAGTTAAGGGGGGATGGGCTTATATATGGGCGTATTTATTTGCTTGATTAATTATACTTTCATTATTATTTTCTTTTGTTTCTTAGTTTCCTCCCTAGGCCTCCATCAAGTTTAAAATAACCCCCAATACCTCCTTCAAGATATATTTGTATATTTTTCGATAGAAAAATGTCACGGCCGAAGGCCGGTTCCTCTTAAATTATAGGCTCGCTATATCTCGCCAGGGAAATATCGACACCTACATTGCATGAAAGGTCTCAATATTGACAAAGAAATGGAGCAAAAGATCTTAAATTCGCCAAACTATTGGGACAAACGTCTTAAAATCTCAGAACTATTTGGGTTAAACATGATGGAGAAGGGGGGCCAGACAAACCAACCATTCCCCTTAACAATTGACGTTTATTATATACCTGTTTGTTTGAGAGAGTCAGTAATACCAGTTTATTATATACCTGTTTGTTTCAGAGAGTCAGTAATACCAGTTTATTATATACCTGTTTGTTTCAGAGAGTCAGTAATACCAGTTTATTATATACCTGTTTGTTTCAGAGAGTCAGTAATACCAATTTGTTTCAGAGTCAGTAATACCAGTTTATTATATACCTGTTTGTTTCAGAGTCAGTAATACCAGTTTGTTTCAGAGAGTCAGTAATACCAGTTTATTATATACCTGTTTGTTTCAGAGCGTCAGTAATACCAGTTTATTATATACCTGTTTGTTTCAGAGAGTCAGTAATACCAGTTTGTTTCAGAGAGTCAGTAATACCAGTTTATTATATACCTGTTTGTTTCAGAGAGTCAGTAATACCAGTTTGTTTCAGAGAGTCAGTAATACCAGTTTGTTTCAGAGAGTCAGTAATACCAGTTTGTTTCAGAGAGTCAGTAATACCAGTTTATTATATACCTGTTTGTTTCAGAGTCAGTAATACCAGTTTATTATATACCTGTTTGTTTCAGAGAGTCAGTTATACCAGTTTGTTTCAGAGAGTCAGTAATACCAGTTTATTATATACCTGTTTGTTTCAGAGAGTCAGTAATACCAGTTTGTTTCAGAGAATCAGTAATACCAGTTTATTATATACCTGTTTGTTTCAGAGAGTCAGTAATACCGGTTTGTTTCAGAGAGTCAGTAATACCAGTTTATTATATACCTGTTTGTTTCAGAGAGTCAGTAATACCAGTTTGTTTCAGAGAATCAGTAATACCAGTTTATTATATACCTGTTTGTTTCAGAGAGTCAGTAATACCTGTTTGTTTCAGAGAGTCAGTAATACCAGTTTATTATATACCTGTTTGTTTCAGAGAGTCAGTAATACCAGTTTGTTTCAGAGAGTCAGTAATACCAGTTTGTTTCAGAGAGTCAGTAATACCAGTTTCCATGTGGTAAATGATATGCACATACTCACATATATTTAACAATATATATTAGCTTATTACTTATTTACTTATTGTATTAATGCATTTATGTTCTTTACCACATTTATGTATGGAGGGATAGACAGACTAATGAGGAAGTAAGAAGGAGGTGTGGTGTGGCGGTAGATGGGCTGGAAAGTGTGAAAAGGAATAACTTGAGATGGTTCGGCCATATGGAATGTATGGAAAGCGAGAGAATGACTAAGAGGGTGTACGAGAGCGAGGTGGAGGGACAGAGAGGGAGAGGTAGACCGAAAGAGAGGTGGAAGGATGGAGTGAGGAAGTATATGAACGAAGGCGGTGCTGGTTGGGGGGAGGGGCGTCGACTGACTGGGGACAGAGGTGCATGGGGGCGGTTCGTTCGTGGTCACCCCTTCGGGGATCGCGGCGTCAGGCAATAGATAGATAGATAGACCACATTTAACCCATTCAGTACCGGTGACGCACTTTTAGCTTTGTTCTGGCTACTAGGAGACGGTTATATTCAGTTCGAAAATGGCCTCCAGGAATTAACAGGTTTTGAACTATCTTACTTAACCCGTTTTACTATCACAGATCCATCTTAAACTGCATATATTCTTCTTAGTATAGCTAGAATAAAAATGTAAAAGCGTTGTTGGTGCAGAAGGGGTTAAGCTTAAATAATTTCTTACCAAGAGTGTCGGAATACATTTCGTTGGAGGTTTTAACTAAGCCAAAGAAAACAATAATTATTACTTTGTTGTGTTGATGGTAACTTCATACACACCTAGTTTTACTCAGCAGGATAATTGGCAGTTAAAGTTACAATTTGAAATAATTTATGTATGAATATAAGTATATATAATTTATGTATGAATATAAGTATATATAATTTATGTATGAATATAAGTATATATAATTTATGTATGAATATAAGTATATATAATTTATGTATGTATGAATATAAGTATATATAATATGTATGAATATAAGTATATATAATTTATGTATGAATATAAGTATATATAATTTATGTATGAATATAAGTATATATAATTTATGTATGAATATAAGTATATATAATTTAATATTTCACCTATTTCAATTGTATTACGATTGTTCCTTCACAATTTAATATATCTTCTAGGTATTAGTATGTTTCGGTATTACTGTTATTATCAGACAATTATCATGTTTTATCAGTTTATGTTATAATCGCCAAAACCCACACTCTAGCACATCTGCCATAACCACCCCCTATATACTGTATATACTGTATATATATAATCTTGAAATCCTCCAAATTCATGTTCGAATTTTGTGTTTTCAAAGGTATATATGGATTCGTCGTTGCGATTCCTACGGTATATATATTTTTGTATTTAGACTGTTTTTCATGATAGGCCTAATCTTGTTTTTGAAAACCTCTAAATCACCCATAGACGGGTTATTTATGTATGGATATTGGTCAAATTTGTACCACAAGTACACTTTCACCCGCTGAATCCAATGGCACAAACATAATTGAAATGGGACCATTACTTTAGGATTTCGATTTTGATTTGACCTCCAGAAATGGCCAAAATGATTTGGTTTTTTTAAACTTTAAAAGTCTTCTGTAACCCAAACTACAAGTGCAAACCAAATTAATTTTACCTAGTGCCATTTGATTTCTCTCGCCCAACAGCTTCCATATACTGTATGGTCGTAGACTGCATTTTCGATCAGCCATTCGCCCGGAATCATAAATAATTGTCTAAATTAACCTGGGTTTTAGTCCAGGCGAAAATGAGTACTTTGGCAGGCCATGTTCGAATGTTGTGTTTTCAGTGGTATATGTGGATTCGTCTCGTCGTTGCGATTCCAATGTATTTTTGTATTTAGACAATTTATTTAGGCCCAATAGGCCTAATTCTGATTTTGAAAACCTCTAAATTCATGTTCGATTTTGTGTTTTCAAAGGTATAATATATGGATTCTTCTCATCGTTGCTATTCCAACTACTACTACTACTACTACTACTACTACTACTACTACTACAACCACCACCACCACCACCACCACCACCCTCTACCACAAATACCACCACCATTATCAACAACATTCTTCATATGCTACAACTATCACTATCACCACCATTAGTATTGAAATAACTTTGAAAGGTTGACATACTGAATATAAACGCCATATGAGGAGGAACACTTTATTGACAACGTTTCCCAGTGACCTGAAGAAGCTATCTGCGAAACGTTGTCAATAAAGTGCTCCTCCTCATATGGTGCTAAGGGGCCCACCTCGCTTTTTTTCTCTTTCTCTCCCTCTTTCTTTGGCTTGTATCCATTCGGCCCCATTCAGCCTACTGTTTTAAGACGTTTATCCCCATCCAGGTGTCAATATTTTCCTGGCGAGCGATAGCGAGCCAGCATTGTATGGAGAAATTTTTCTATCAAAAAATGTACAAATTTACCCTGCTGTCAAACACATTAAAACAAATATGCTGGCTCGCTACCGCTCGTCAGGAGTAAATCGACACTTGAATGACGATAAACTTCTTAAAACAGTAGGCTGAATGGGGCCGAATAGATACAACCCAGAGAGAGAGGGAAAGCGAGAGAAAACAACGAGGTGGGCCCCCTTAATACCAACAAGCAACCACCCTCAATTATACCAACCTACCTACCACCTCTACCACACCTACCACCACCACCACACCTACCACCACCATTATCACAACGAGGTGGGCCCCCTTAATACCAACAAGCAACCACCCTCAATTATACCAACCTACCTACCACCTCTACCACACCTACCACCACACCTACCACCACCACCACCACCACCACACCTACCACCACCATTATCACAACGAGGTGGGCCCCCTTAATACCAACAAGCAACCACCCTCAATTATACCAACCTACCTACCACCTCTACCACACCTACCACCACACCTACCACCACACCTACCACCACCACCACCACCACCACACCTACCACCACCATTATCACAACGAGGTGGGCCCCCTTAATACCAACAAGCAACCACCCTCAATTATACCAACCTACCTACCACCTCTACCACACCTACCACCACCACCACACCTACCACCACCACCATTATCACAACCACTATCATTACCTACAACCACCATCCTCCATCACAAGTACTACAACCACCATCATCTACCACAACTACCACTACCATTACCACACCTACCACCACCACCACACCTACCACCACCATTATCACAACCACTATCATTACCCACAACCACCATCCTCCATCACAAGTACTACAACCACCATCATCTACCACAACTACCACTACCATTACCACACCTACCACGCCCTATCACAAATACTATAACCACTATCTTCTACCACAACTACTACCACCACCACCATTACCACCCACCACCATTACCACCCACCACCAACCACTACTACAACTACCATGCCCTATCACAAATACTTTAACCACCATCATCTACCACAACTACTACCACCATTACCACCTTCCACTACTACAACTACCACCTTCCAATACTACAACTACCACCACCACAAGTACCACCGACTACCACTACTACCACCACCCTCCACCACCACAACCATCACCATCCTCACCAACCACCACCATCCATATAATCACTGGATGGGCTAATTGTTTTCGGTCCATAACCAACATTCTAGCCACCAACATCATCGCCGCCCCTCAACTACCAACATTATCATAGCCACCACAATTACCACCACACCCATTATACCGACCCACGATCACTGGTATTGTTTTGTTCAGCATTGGGAGTTATGGCCCGATACAATCACGGGGTTTTAGTCTACCATAACTACCACAATTGGGGTTTCTATTCTACCATAGCTACCACAATTGGGGGGTTTATTCTACCACAATTGAGAGTTCTATTCTACCACATCTACCTCAGTTGGGGGTTCTAATCTACCACAATTGGGGGTTATATGTCGACCACAACTACCACAATTGTCCCTTCTTAATCGACCATAGATATCATAATCTATTTCTACCACAACTACCACAATTGGGCCTGCTCTATCGACCTTAAATACCATAATATATTTTCACCACAATTGGAGTATATATTCTCTACCACAACTTTCACAATTGGGGGTTCTATTCTCTACCACAATCGACCATAACTACCATTAATAATTTCTACGACAATTGGGGGTTATATTCTACCACAACTACCACAATTAGAGGTTGTAGTCTACTACAACTACCACAATTGAGCGTGTTATTCTACCACAATTACCACCATTGTGGTTCTATTCTACAACAATTGAGGGTTCTATTCTACCACAACTACCACAACAACTTCCATCTTCCACTCTTCTACAGTTACTACTTACACAACCACCACCATTGTCACCTTCATCACTATTTCTTTCAGCATTCAACTGTTCTATTAACAAAAAAAAAATATTCAACAGTTGAGCTCTGGAACTCTTTCCCTGAATCCATCTTTCCCTCATCCTTTGACTTAAATTGCTTCAAATTCCGTGTGTCCAGACATTTTGGCTCGAACACTCTTTCATCTCTGGGGAACGCACTCGTCACAGGCAGTTTTGCCTTTTGTCTCTCTCATCCACATAGACAAATATAATATTTGTCCTTTGTACGTTTCGACTCTTGCCACTACAGCTACCACCACAACTACCACTAAAACTGCAACCACAACTACCATCATTACCACTGTCCCTCCCTACTTTGATCGCCAACCAGTAAACAAATGGTGGTGGTGGTAGTTATTGTGGTGGTTGTGGTTAGGTCTGTGAGTGGCGGTATTGTTCACTCTTCCTGTTCAGACCTTGTGAAAATAGACTACTGATATAAATTGGCTGTTTGGCTTATTGGTAGAGACACCTTGTTGTTGTTGTTGTTATTGGTCTACTGCTGTTGTTTAGTTGGTAATGGAGTACTGATTGGAATATTTGTTTGTTTTAAAAGTAGTAATTTAAAGATGGTGAATATATGCAGATTGTACAGTATATACGGCACAATTTGATCACACGTATTTGTGATTTAACCTCCACACACACACATGTATAGATAGACTAACATATGAGAGAGAGAGAGAGGGAGGGGGGGGGGGGGAGAGTTCAACATACATACATACATCTCAACAGACAGGTGATCTTTAGAATCCGGATGTACCGACTGTTCTTCCTCGGGCCGGGTAAAACTCACTGGAGGTCTGGTGTTGGTGTGAGGCCCAGGGAGAGAGATAGTTAGGTTCATGTATTATTTGTGGGGGTCAAAGCTCCCCTTCCTATACCTCTCCCTCGGCCTCTCTATAGCTCTAACTCTCTCTCTCTAGTTCTGACTCTTTTTCTCTGACTCTGACTCTATCTATCGATCTATCTATCTGTATTGTTCTCTATCTGTGTGAGGCGCCGAGAGATATTTTAGGTTCATGTATTATTTGAGGGGGTCAACGCTCCCCTTCCTAACCCCCTCTATCCCTTGGCCTCTCTATAGCTATAACTCTCCTGTGTTCTCTCTCTCTCTCTCTCTCTCTCTCTCTCTCTCTCTCTCTCTCTCTCTCTCTCTCTCTCTCTCTACACCCTTATACCCCCCCTCTCTCTCTCTCTACCCCCTTATAGCCCCCTCTCTCTCTCTCTCTCTCTCTAACCCCTTATAGCCCCCTCTCTCTCTCTCTCTCTCTACACCCTTATCCCCCCCCTCTCTCTCTCTCTCTCTATGTGCGTGAGGCCCGTCAAGAGATATTTTAGGTTCATGTAATATTACTGGGGTCACCGCTCCCCAGCCCCCTCTCTCACGCCTCACGCTCTCTCTCTCTCTCTCTCTCTCTCTCTCTCTCTCTCTCTCTCTCTCTCTCTCCTCATATTTATATATTTATATCGCTGTATAAGTGTATATCTAATCCTTATACTGTATATATGTTTTACTCTCGCACACTCTTAGTTCCTCCTTCTTACTCTATCAGTATACTGTATACTGTATACTGTATACTGTATACTGTATTATACATATCTGTATACATGTTTATCTAGTCTAGTCTTGGCTTCCCCTAGAATATTCTACTCTAGACAGACAACACAAAATTTCACCTTTGTGTTTTGACGTCCCGAGATTTACATCTCCTCTCTCTATATATCACATTTTAGTTTTTCTTTTCTAGTCGGAATTCTGTAACTTGTCATACGTTTCACCTTTTATTATATTGTATATGTTTGACCAAGAGGTTTATGTAGGCTACTTATATTATAGTATGACCAAGATGTATATGTAGGCTACTTATATTATAGTATGACCTAGAGGTTTATGTAGGCTACTTATATTATAGTATGACCAAGATGTTTATGTAGGCTACTTATATTATAGTGTGATCAAGATGTTTATGTAGGCTACTTATATTATAGTATGACCAAGAGGTTTATGTAGGCTACTTATATTATAGTATGACCAAGATGTATATGTAGGCTACTTATATTATAGTATGACCTAGAGGTTTATGTAGGCTACTTATATTATAGTATGACCAAGATGTTTATGTAGGCTACTTATATTATAGTATGACCAAGATGTTTATGTAGGCTACTTAAGTATATTATAGTATGATCAATATGTTTATGTAGGCTACTTATATTATAGTATGATCAAGAGGTTTATGTAGGCTACTTATATTATAGTGTGATCAATATGTTTATGTAGGCTACTTATATTATAGTATGATCAAGAGGTTTATGTAGGCTACTTATATTATAGTATGACCTAGATGTTTATGTAGGCTACTTATATTATAGTATGACCAAGATGTTTATGTAGGCTACTTATATTATAGTATGACCTAGATGTTTATGTAGGCTACTTATATTATAGTATGACCTAGATGTTTATGTAGGCTACTTATTATAGTATGACCAAGTTTATGTAGGCTACTTATTATAGTATGACCAAGATGTTTATGTAGGCTACTTATATTATAGTATGACCAAGATGTTTATGTAGGCTACTTATATTATAGTATGACCAAGATGTTTATGTAGGCTACTTATATTATAGTATGACCAAGATGTTTATGTAGGCTACTTATATTAGTATGACCTAGATGTTTATGTAGGCTACTTATTATAGTATGACCTAGAGGTTTATGTAGGCTACTTATATTATAGTATGACCAAGATGTTATGTAGGCTAGTTATATTATAGTATGACCAAGATGTTTATGTAGGCTACTTATATTATAGTATGACCAAGATGTTTATGTAGGCTACTTATTATAGTATGACCAAGATGTTATGTAGGCTACTTATATTATAGTATGACCAAGATGTTTATGTAGGCTACTTATATTATAGTATGACCAAGATGTTTATGTAGGCTACTTATATTATAGTATGACCAAGATGTTTATGTAGGCTACTTATATTATAGTATGACCAAGATGTTTATGTAGGCTACTTATATTATAGTATGACCAAGATGTTTATGTAGGCTACTTATATATAGTATGACCAAGATGTTTATGTAGGCTACTTATATTATAGTATGACCAAGATGTTTATGTAGGCTACTTATATTATAGTATGACCAAGATGTTTATGTAGGCTACTTATATTATAGTATGACCAAGATGTTTATGTAGGCTACTTATATTATAGTATGACCAAGATGTTTATGTAGGCTACTTATATTATAGTATGACCAAGATGTTTATGTAGGCTACTTATATTATAGTATGACCAAGATGTTTATGTAGGCTACTTATATTATAGTATGACCTAGATGTTTATGTAGGCTACTTATATTATAGTATGACCAAGATGTTTATGTAGGCTACTTATATTATAGTATGACCTAGAGGTTTATGTAGGCTACTTATATTATAGTATGACCAAGATGTTTATGTAGGCTACTTATATTATAGTATGACCAAGATGTTTATGTAGGCTACTTATATTATAGTATGACCTAGATGTTTATGTAGGCTACTTATATTATAGTATGACCAAGATGTTTATGTAGGCTACTTATATTATAGTATGACCTAGAGGTTTATGTAGGCTACTTATTATAGTATGACCAAGATGTTTATGTAGGCTACTTATATTATAGTATGACCAAGATGTTTATGTAGGCTACTTATATTATAGTATGACCTAGATGTTTATGTAGGCTACTTATATTATAGTATGACCTAGATGTTTATGTAGGCTACTTATATTATAGTATGACCTAGATGTTTATGTAGGCTACTTATATTATAGTATGACCTAGATGTTTATGTAGGCTACTTATATTATAGTATGACCAAGATGTTTATGTAGGCTACTTATATTATAGTATGACCAAGATGTTTATGTAGGCTACTTATATTATAGTATGACCTAGATGTTTATGTAGGCTACTTATATTATAGTATGACCTAGATGTTTATGTAGGCTACTTATATTATAGTATGACCTAGATGTTTATGTAGGCTACTTATATTATAGTATGACCAAGATGTTTATGTAGGCTACTTATATTATAGTATGACCAAGATGTTTATGTAGGCTACTTATATTATAGTATGACCTAGATGTTTATGTAGGCTACTTATATTATAGTATGACCTAGATGTTTATGTAGGCTACTTATATTATAGTATGACCTAGATGTTTATGTAGGCTACTTATATTATAGTATGACCAAGATGTTTATGTAGGCTACTTATATTATAGTATGACCAAGATGTTTATGTAGGCTACTTATATTATAGTATGATCAAGATGTTTATGTAGGCTACTTATATTATAGTATGACCAAGATGTTTATGTAGGCTACTTATATTATAGTATGACCTAGATGTTTATGTAGGCTACTTATATTATAGTATGACCTAGAGGTTTATGTAGGCTACTTATATTATAGTATGACCAAGATGTTTATGTAGGCTACTTATATTATAGTATGACCAAGATGTTTATGTAGGCTACTTATATTATAGTATGACCAAGATGTTTATGTAGGCTACTTATATTATAGTATGACCAAGATGTTTATGTAGGCTACTTATATTATAGTATGACCAAGATGTTTATGTAGGCTACTTATATTATAGTATGACCTAGAGGTTTATGTAGGTTAATAATTAATATTAGTTAATTAGTTAATAATAGTTAATAATTAACTTATTAGCAAAATTCGTTCTTCGTTCTTCTTATAAACAGACACGAGACTAACACAGACAAAGGTGATTATCATAGAGACAGACATATATGAACATTATGGATCGGAAGGCAGTGAGAGAGAGAGAGAGAGAGAGAGAGAGAGAGAGAGAGAGAGAGAGAGAGAGAGAGAGAGAGAGAGAGAGAGAGAGATTACCATATATAATCAGCTGCACACCTTGTCTTGTCGCTTACCTTCTCTCTCTCCCCCTCCCCCTCCCCCCCCCTCTCTCTCTCTCTCTCTCTCTCTCTCTCTCTCTCTCTCTCTCTCTTCATGCTTTCATTCTCTGCTCCCTTTTTTATCTTTACTTCTCTTCCCTCCTTCCTTCTTCCTCTGGCTTTCTTCCATCTCTTCTCCTCTTCTCTAGCTCTCCTTCCCTTCCTTCCTCCCTACCCTCTCCCTCATCTCCCCTTCCTCCCTCCCTCCCTCCATTCTTCTCTTACTTCTCTCCTTCCCTCCTGCACCTTTCTCTTCCCTCCCTGCCTCCCTCTCTCATCTACCTTTGTCTTCCCCTACTTCCCTCCTTCCCTTCACTACCCCCCCCCCTCCTTTTATTACCCTCTCTCTCTCCCTTTTCTCTCTACCTCCCCTCTCTCTCTCTCTCTACCCTCCCCCTCTCTCTCTCCCTCCCTCCCCTCTTTCTCTCCCACCCTCCATTCTTCTTCCTCCCCCTTTGTTGTCCGTTCTCTCTCTTTACCCATTCCTCTTTCCCTCCCTCCCCTTCCTCTCTCCATTCTTCTTATCCCTCCTCCCCTTTCTTCCTTCCTTCCCATCCCTCCCCTCCCTCCCTTTCTACCTACTTTTCTGCCTACCTTTCCTCTTTCTCTCCCTCCCCCCTTTCTCTCCACCTTTCTTACCCTCCTACCCTCTCTACCTCCCTTCCCACCCTCCCTCCCCTCCCTTCTTCCCTTCCTACCCACCTTTCCTCTTTCTCTCCTTCCTCTTTCTCTCCTCCCTTCTTACCTTCCTCCCCTATCTTCCTGCCTTCCCACACTCCCTCTTCCCCTCCCTTCCTTCCCACCCTCCCTGCTCCCCTTCCTTCCTTCCCACCCTCCCTCTTCCCCTCCCTTCCTTCCCACCCTCCCTCCTCCCCTTCCTTCCTTCCCACCCTCTCTCCCTCCCCTTCTCTCTTTCCCACTCTCCTTTCCTCTCCTCTCACCTCACCTCACCTCTACTCTCTCCCCCCTCCCTTCCTCCCTTCCTCTTTCCTACTTGTGTCTCCATTTGCTATTATACATTATTAATATTGGTGTTTCTCTTCACAAAATGTTACTTTGGACTCGATACAAATGTCGCCTTTTCTCTACTCACTCGCACTCTATCTATTTCGTTCTCCCATATACTGTATATATATATACAAAACCAGTAACTCCATGTGTGAGTGGTTTAGGATATGTTGCGTGAGTATATGTCATTATTTATGTGTGCACTTTGTTTTGTATGTACGCCTGGTGACACTTACATATGACCTTGCTTATTGTGCGTGTGTGTGCGTGCTTCCTTGTGGGTTTTGCCCTTGTGTGGGTGAGTAGGTGCCTGTATGTGTGTGAGTTGGTGCGTGTGTGTGTGTGTTATAGTCCACGTGTCAGTACTTATATAATGTGTAAGTGTTTATGTGTATATATTGTTTTGTTGTTTTATGTGTACGTTATTCTTCCTTTATGATCTCATGACTGTTATTGTGTATGCACTTGTGTAGGTGTTTAGTCGCAATATGAACTCGTGACGTATAGTGTGTGTGTGTGTGTAAGTAAGTAAGTGTGTGATAGATAGAGAGAGGGAGAGAGTGTGTGTGTGTGTGTGTGTGTGTGTTTGAGTGAGTACTATTATATTTGAGATACAGTATTTGCTGTATGTCTACGTTTATCTTTTATTTTGTGTGTGTGTGTGTGTGTGTGTGTGTGTGTGTGTGAGAGAGAGAGTGAGAGAGAGTATGTGTGTTTGGTTGAGTACTATTATATTTGAGATATAGTATTTGCCATATGTCTACGATCATCCTTCCTTCATGTTGCACGTGTGTGTGTATGTGTGTGTGTCTGTGTCTGTACGAGCGTGTGAAGGTTTGCGCTTGAACGATGTTATGTACATGAGTGATTTATGTGTGTAAAAGTGATGGATATGTGTATTTACGGTGTGATGTGTCTGTGCGTCCGTTCATGATGTGCGTGTGTGTGTACTTTCATCGTGTGTGTGTGTGTAAAAATAAAAATAATCATAATTTTAATAATAATAAGAATAAGAATACTATAAATGATAATTGTGCGTGTGTGAGTGCATGTGTGTGTGATTGTGTGTGTGATTGTGTGTGTGTGTGTATATGTGTGATATAAGGCCCCCCCCCCCCCAGTCCTCTCTCTCTTTCTCTCCCGGCAGTAATTCCCTTCAGCAGTACTGTAACGCCTTTGTACTAGCCCTGAGCACTATACTTCATCAGGTGTGTGTGTTTGTGTTTGTGTGTCAGTGTGTGTGTTTGTGTGACAGTGTGTGTGTTTGTGTGTTTGTGTTTTGTACTAGCCCTTAGCACTATACTTCATCAGGTGTGTGTGTGTTTGTGTTTGTGTGTGTGTTTGTGTTTGTGTTTTGTACTAGCCCTTAGCACTATACTTCATCAGGTGTGTGTGTGTGTTTATGTGGTTTGTACTAGCCTTTAGCACTATATTTCATCAGGCACCTCTCTCTTAGTTTGTTTATTATTGTTTATTTAATGTGTGTGTGTGTTTGTGTGTCAGTGTGTGTGTTTGTGTTTTGTACTAGCCCTGAGCACTATACTTCATCAGGCAGCTCTCTATTAGTCTGTTTATTATTTTGTATATTATGTGTGTGTGTGGGTGTGTGTTTTGTGTTAGCCTTGCTTGAACACGGTAGTTCATCTGGTATTTATGTCCATGTGCTATATTATATATTTTAACTTTTTATTTTGAGTGAGTATACAGTACCGGTATGTATGTCTGTCTTTTATGCTTATAAATATATGGATTTATTATGTTATTTTGTGTGTGTGGGGGGGGGGGGGGGGTGTATGTGTGTGTGTGTGTGTTGTTTGTGTGCGTGTGTCGTCTATATGTGTGTGTGTGTGTGTGTGTGTATTTCTATGTGTGTCTACCTGTGTGTGTATGTGTGTCGTCTGTGTGTGTGTGTGTGTATTTGTATGTGTTTGTATAAATATACATTACTTACACCCACCCTTAGCACTCTAGTTTATCACTTTTCTCTGACTTTAGCTATCATTATCTTGTTTCCTTTCCTGTATGTGTCTGTATATATATATATATATTGTGTACCCTTATAATGTCTTTGTAACCTCTCGTTTGAGGGGAGATAGGGGAGATTTCCACTTGAGTTTTTTTTTCTCAGTAACATGATACCAGTTATTACGGTACGGTATTGAATAAAGCTGAATTTACCACTTTATTATATGTTTGCTCCATCAAGGCTATCATAGTAGTAATGAATCTTGACTGTTCAGTCAGTCCAGAAAATGGTGTCGAGGCGCCATGGGTCTAGTTGTAAAGAAAATGGCATCCGGCACTTACCTGTCTCAAGTTATTTCGTGTTGAGGGAGTCTTGCAAGTAAATATCTACGGCGTCACACCATATTCAACATCTGGCAGACATTGTTTCAGTATTGTAGACTAACCAGTTAATGCTCAGTATTCCATTCAGTACGCTAAATCAATAAAAATTCTTCCAGAAGAAAATAGTAGAATTTGCTTAGTAACTTAAGTGCATGCTGACACTATACTCGGATTATTTTCAATTGACTGTAGATTGCAAAGTTCCCATCAAGATTTCTCAGTTATTTTGAAGATTTTATAATGAAATATGGTCCTAATTATATAAAGCTGGTCAAAATATGAAGCAGAGACATAGTAGTTTAATGTTTTTCCGATAGTTATTGAGAAATCAGTTGTTAAGGGATTCAGTTTACCGTCAGATGAAATGAAAACGAGTATATTTGTGTCTATTAATTTCACTGCTAATTTTATTGTGGGTATTGTTTTCGATGCGGATTACTAATTGGAACACCGCGTACGAATTGGCCAGTCTTCCCTACAGAGCCAAGGAATTATATACTTCAGAGAGTGCAACATGACTTTATGTAGCCAACTGTGTGTGACTTTATGTAACCAACTGTATGATTTTATGTAGCCAACTGTACGTGCTGAAGGCCACTCACATAGTCTGTTATATAGGTACATATTACACAAGGTACATACTACATATGTCACACTACACATTACTTATAACATCCTCCTAGTACCAACTTATACAATATAGCCCCATATATATATATATATATATATATATAAAATTATATATATATATACAGTATATATATTGTTTGCTGTGCTGTAATGTATACTGTATGACATGTACTAATGTGTGAACATCAATTTATAGTTAGCAATATCCATCATGCCACTGGTACCATTATATTGTGAAGTATAGTCATGTCTGCAGATGTTTATTGAGCCGTGGTGAAGTACTATAGTGTATTGTAGACAACCCACGCATGTTTTATGTATAGTGGTTCTCCTTTCCTTTGCTTCCTAGACCTTTATCAAGCTTTACAAAACACCCTCAAGACCACCTTTCAAAATACATATGTACATCTTTCTGTAGAAAATTCTCCCGGCTGAAGGCTGATTTCTCCTAAATTACAGGCTTGTTATCGCTCGCCAGGAAAACAACGATATCTAAATGGCACGAAATATCATAATGTGGACATAGAATTTGGGCGAAAGGTCTTAAAATCACCAAAATAACGGGCCGAACGTCTCATAATCTGCAAACTAATGGGGCTTTCGGATGCCATAGTCTCTAGCCCTCTCATAAGGATTCGTAGATGCTCTTATGTGTTTTTCTGTAGGCAAATATAACTATCTGGATTGATTGTTTGCCTTGAAGGAGGTCTAGGTGGCAAACCAAATAAAACGAAAGCTCTGAAATTGTAATGTATATATATATATATATATATATATATATATATATATATATATATATATATATATATATATATATATATAGAGAGAGAGAGAGAGAGAGAGAGAGAGAGAGAGAGAGAGAGAGAGAGAGAGAGAGAGAAAGTGTATATACAAATAAAATAAAATAACCCTCCAAAAAAATGTGGGATGAGAAGTGAACCTGTGGGCCATTATAGCATTACATGATACAGTGGACCTCGCTACAGGCCATTATATCATTAGTTGACGGCAGAGCTACAGATCTATCACTGAGGCTGTCACTTCAGGTGTTGCATATAGGGAGGGGGTGAATATGTCCTTACAGTAGTTACAAGGGTACACTGTCAACAAGGGTACACTGTCAACAAGGGTACACTGTCAACAATTATGGGGATGAAAACAGTATAGCAAGTGTCCTTAATTATGTAGTTTGCCGATTATGAGACGTTTTGCCCCATATAGGTGTCATTTATATTTCTGGCGAGCGAAAGCAAGCTTGCTATTAAGGACAAACAGGTCATCAGCCGGAACAATTTTCTACCGAATAATGTACAAATATAGACTGAAAGGGATTCTGAGGGTGCGATTTGTGATTTTCTTTAGACTGAGAAGGGGTCTAAGAAGGCGTCTCGTAGTTTGAAAAAGGGTCTAGTAGGTTGAAGTAACAAAACCTTTGAACTGGATACTATAGTCGGGTTTTTTCCAGCTGACGGTAAATTGCCATGTTACTATCTTGGTTACTCAGCTATTACGGAGATTTTGTAGCGAAATATGCTGTAAATTGTGAAAAGTTGGCAATATTAGGACGTAGGGATATTGCAGTTTAATTTTTTGTCCATTTAGTATCGAGAAAACAGTTGCTAAGGGATCCAATTGATCGTCAGCTGAAACAAAATAGACTATAGTCGTGGACCTCGCGGCAGGCCATTAACATCACTAGTATACTGCCGGTGTTACGTATCAATCACTTTAGTTACCGCTCCAGGGTATGGCTGATAAATAGGATTCAGTTGTAGACAGAAGATCGTGGTACACTTACGTCAACCAATTATTGGCAGTAAGACATATTATCTCCTAGTTTTGTACTCTGATCTTTATAAGGTGGAGAAATCAGCCTTACTATAATATCAGAAAAGTAAACTGTACCACTACTATCGGTCCTTTCCATAATGTGTGTTTTTATCTGTGTGTGTGTTTTTTTTTTTTTTTTTTTTTTTTTTTTTTTTTTTTTTTTTTTTTCCCCCCCCCAATTAGAACTCATGAATCCTTATGAGTGGGCTAGAGACTATGGTATTCTAGTGTACCTTCATGTATACATCTCGAATGTCGATGATCTACTGATTATACATTGGCCTGGACTTCTTTAGGTTCAGTAATTCAGTTCTTAAAAAGATATATAAGCTAATGTATTAATTTCACTCCCACCACCAAACACCTCCCAATGAAATTAACGAAAGCATGTGATCCTCCCGGGATTCGAACCTGGGTTACCACATACAGATCTTAACCACTCCAAACATTACACCAGCATGACATACACTAGCGTTATTACACCAGCATGACATACACTAGCGTTATTACACCATAATGACATACACTAGCGTTATTACACCATCATGACATACACTAGCGTTATTACACCATAATGACATACACTAGCGTTATTACACCAGCATGACATACACTAGCGTTATTACACCATAATGACATACACTAGCGTTATTACACCATAATGACATACACTAGCGTTATTACACCATAATGACATACACTAGCGTTATTACACCAGCATGACATACACTAGCGTTATTACACCATCATGACATACACTAGCGTTATTACACCATAATGACATACACTAGCGTTATTACACCAGCATGACATACACTAGCGTTATTACACCATCATGACATACACTAGCGTTATTACACCATCATGACATACACTAGCGTTATTACACCAGCATGACATACACTAGCGTTATTACACCATCATGACATACACTAGCGTTATTACACCATCATGACATACACTAGCGTTATTACACCATCATGACATACACTAGCGTTATTACACCATCATGACATACACTAGCGTTATTACACCATCATGACATACACTAGCGTTATTACACCATCATGACATACACTAGCGTTATTACACCATCATGACATACACTAGCGTTATTACACCAGCATGACATACACTAGCGTTATTTTATTGTATTTTGGTTAACATTAGACCATTTTACTCGGATTAGGAAGGACATTTAGGAATCAAAGGGGTATAATCGATCTCAATTATTCATATGATGTTCAAAGGTACTTTGTAAGCTACATGAACACTTATAATAATGGCCAGCATAAACAAATGAAGCTGTTGGTAGTCTCCTTGTAGACGAAACATATGATCGCCCCAAGATATACAGTAGGTTTGAGAATGCAGATTTGTTTTGTTGTTATTGGCATTGATTTATTGATTTATACTATGGGGTTATATTACTTTCTGTTTACATCGGACTATCTCATTTAGGAAAAACATTTGGTAATCAATGGGGGTAAATAACCACTTAACTTAAAAAGGTGGTCTCTAGGCTACATAATAATCGTTTAACAATATCTAGCATATAGTAAAAACAACAAATAATAATAATAACAATATTGTATAGCCAGCATAAAAAAAAGGTGTTGGTATTCTCCCTGTAGAGGAAATATATGATCGCCCCCAGACGTAGGTTTGAGAATGTGGACCCGTTCTGGTGTAGTGATTGATCGGTTCTAATTGATGGCATGAATTAATTTGATACCTCCATTTTTTTCTATCTGATTTCACTTTCAATTTGTGTTGCTTTGTTTTTTAGGCTGTATATAAGGGTGGGTTTGAGAGATAAGAAACTAAATGCTGTTTCTGTGTTCAATTTGTGTTTTATTTATTTGTCTGTGTATAATGTTGGAATTAGACAGATAGAAAACTAAATTATTTTCTGTCTGATTTGGTGTTCATTTTGTGTTACTTTATTTATTTATTTATCTATACTATACTGGATTTAGAGAGATAGAAGAATTATGTCTGTCTTTTTTGGGGTTCAGTTAATGTTGCTTTGTTAATTAATACGAATATGATGCTGGGTTTAGAGAGATAAGAAACTAGATAATGTGTGTCTGATTTGGTGTTCAATCTGTGTGTCTTTACTCATTTATTTGGTGTTCAATCTGTGTGTCTTTACTCATTTATTTATAATATGTTGATTTAGAGAAATAGAGAAGAATATTGTTTGTTAATTTGTTTGTGTATAAATCTTGATTTAAACAGGTAAAACAGTAAATAGTTATGTGATAAATATGATCGTAAGTAGATAACTACAATATATTTAAAGGATTAGTTAGATATACACATAGATGCGATGAGTTAATACCGGTTGTCAGATGGTATATTAGACTAATGCATATATGATTACATTAGATAACTAGATGTTGAGTTACATAATTGCCATATATAATTAGCTTCAATATATAAATGGTATGCTTAGTCTGTATATGCAAAATTGAACTTGTACCAGATCAATGCAAAAGTAAAACCTACGTAGCCTTAAGCCGTTATCACACTAGCGCTTTTTCTCTCAACGTTTATCCTCAACACTGGTCTGGCAGCTTATGAGGTCAACATTTAAAATATTTTGGTTACCTAAAGTCATCTATCATCAGTCTAGTTTCCGATACCAGTGCAAAATATTCCAGAAATGTTGCCATACAATTTTTGATCATTGAATGTTGACTATAAAAGCGCTCGTGTGATACCGGCTTTACATTTCACATACAGTGTCCCAGAAGGAAAGGGCATAACTTTGGGAAATGATAGAACATGGTATTCTTAGCCTAAAATGCTCTATAAGAAATATTTCAACTATCAACCCAGTATACAGTAGAGATATTGCTTGTTGAAAATTATATTTTCCAATGAATTTCCCCATAAGGCTGGCCTAGCTGTCCTAGGGCCTACCACACCTCCATCTAACTGCAATTAGTTTACAAATGTTATTTATAAAGATCTTATATTTGTTTAAGTTGCAAAATAATTATAGACATATTAGCTCACTTTGGACCAGTTGGAAACTATTTGCTATGGAAGAGTCCATTACAGTGATGCGGGGGAGGACACTACATAAAATCTTCAATGTCTTTTTAAGGGGAGGTATTTAGTTTGTTCCATAGACCTCCATCAAGCTTAAAATTACACCCCCTTGAGTCCCTTTCAAGATAAATTTGTACATTTTTCGGTAGAAAAATGTCCCGGCCGAAGGCCGATTCCTCTTAAATTACAGGCTCGCTATCGCTCGCCAGGATAAAATCGACACCTGAATTGCACGAAATGTCTTAATATGGGGTGAAAGTTCTTAAAATCGCTAAACTAATGGGGCAAACGTTTTATAATATCAAAAGCAATGGGGCTAAACATGAGGGGGAAAGGGGTCAAGAAAAAAATCCCTCAAGTGGAGATCTCCCCTTAACGGTTGAGATTTGGATTGTTTTGTTATAGAACATTATTTATGCTTAGAATACTTTACTTATCATTTCCCATAGCTATGCCCTTTGCTCCTGGGACACCCTATATATATACATGTATCAACAATTTCACCATTATATTCAATGTCCATATCCTTCCCAGTCACAGCAACTGAATTTCGTCTCTGGTTTTTTTCAGGTAATGGCGAAAAAGCGATACGAGAATTATGGTAGACCGAAGAGCTTTACTAAATTATGGAGGTATGTCCATGAAATATGTAATTATGAAAGTGAGTTAATAGTTTGTTTATTGATTATAGTTGTCATTATGCTAAGTTTGTATTATTATTAGTAGTGCTATGTTGACATTATTAATATAGTCACAGTTCACTTTCTTAAGTATATTGTTACTTTGGTTAGTAGTACAATGAGAGAGAGAGTATTTGTTAAGTATATTGTTACTTTGGTTAGTAGTACAATGAGAGAGAGAGTATTTGTTAAGTATATTGTTACTTTGGTTAGTAGTACAATGAGAGAGAGAGTATTTGATAAGTATATTGTTACTTTGGTTAGTAGTACAATGAGAGAGAGAGTATTTGTTAAGTATATTGTTACTTTGGTTAGTAGTACAATGAGAGAGAGAGTATTTGTTAAGTTATTGTTACTTTGGTTAGTAGTACAATGAGAGAGAGAGTATTTGTTAAGTATATTGTTACTTTGGTTAGTAGTACAATGAGAGAGAGAGTATTTGTTAAGTATATTGTTACTTTGGTTAGTAGTACAATGAGAGAGAGAGTATTTGTTAAGTATATTGTTACTTTGGTTAGTAGTACAATGAGAGAGAGAGTATTTGTTAAGTATATTGTTACTTTGGATAGTAGTACAATGAGAGAGAGAGTATTTGTTAAGTATATTGTTACTTTGGTTAGTAGTACAATGAGAGAGAGTATTTGTTAAGTATATTGTTACTTGGTTAGTAGTACAATGAGAGAGAGAGTATTTGTTAGTATATTGTTACTTTGGTTAGTAGTACAATGAGAGAGAGTATTTGTTAAGTATATTGTTACTTTGGTTAGTAGTACAATGAGAGAGAGAGTATTTGTTAAGTATATTGTTACTTTGGTTAGTAGTACAATGAGAGAGAAGTATTTGTTAAGTATTGTTACTTTGGTTAGTAGTACAATGAGAGAGAGAGTATTTGTTAAGTATATTGTTACTTTGGTTAGTAGTACAATGAGAGAGAGAGTATTTGTTAAGTATATTGTTACTTTGGTTAGTAGTACAATGAGAGAGAGAGTATTTGTTAAGTATATTGTTACTTTGGTTAGTAGTACAATGAGAGAGAGAGTATTTGTTAAGTATATTGTTACTTTGGTTAGTAGTACAATGAGAGAGAGAGTATTTGTTTTCGAAAAAGGTTTCACCCCTTTCCCATTCTTAAGTAAGCCTTTTTTTTTAATTTAAGCATGTTTCCTTCTATTTGTTTTCCTTTGTCCTTGTTATATTATTAAAGTGACATTATACAAAGTGGTGTCCTATATAACAAAGTGGTGTCCTATATAACAAAGTGGTGTCCTATATAACAAAGTGGTGTCCTACATAACAAAGTGGTGTCCTATATAACAATACCAGCTCTACCTAGAGTGAAGTAGAGGTAGAGTTAGGTAGAGGTATCATGGTAAAGGAACACCACCATCACCTAGAGAGAAGGTAAGGTAGAGGTATCAAGGTAAACAGAACACCACCACCACCATCACCTAGAGAGAAGGTAAGGTAGAGGTATCAAGGTAAACAGAACACCACCACCACCTCCATGTCCACCTTCCCCATTAGCTTATTTGCATGTCTATAGTACCACCGTATCCTTATCATCCTTAACCCCCTCCCCCTCCTCTCTCTCTCTCTCTCTCTCTCTCTCTCTCTCTCTCTCTCGCTCTCTCGCTCTCTCTCTCTCTCTCTCTCTTTTGGCCTTCTGGTGTGCTATCCCTCTCGTTTTCCTTTTTGAGGGGGTTTCTCTACTAAAAGTAAATCCTGACCCTCTTCTTGGATCGTGAGTTCTGTAGGGGACAGGCTCTCTACTCTTCTCATCTAACCCACTCCCCCTTCTCCCTTCACCTCCCCCCCCCCCTTTCTCTCCACCTTTCACCTCCCCTCCTCCTCTTCACCTCTTTCCTTCCCCCTTCTCAGTCTCGTCTCTCTCTCTCTCTTGACAACATTTTTACTAGCTTTTATTTCTTCTTGTCTTCTTTATCTCATGGGAAGTCCTTGATAGATGTCGTGCTCGCTCTCTCGCTCTCTCTCTCTCTCTCTCTCTCTCTCTCTCTCTCTCTCTCTCTCTCTCTCTCTCTCTCTCTCTCTCTCTCTCTCTCTCTCAATAATAATAGTACCTTCAGTTACAATCAAGTTTTACACGGAGATAAACGAGTTATTATAATGTTGCTAAATTATTGCAAAAACTAGCCCCCACCCCATTTTAAGCTGTGCAATTATTCTAGTCTGCCGGAGAGAAGAATATATTTTTGTTGTGGCAGTTAAAGGGGGTCACCGGCTTTTTGTTTCTCTTTCTCTGGCTTGTATCCATTCGGCCCCATTCAGCCAACTGTTTTAAGACGTTTATCCCCATTCAGGTGTCGATTTCTTCCTCCAGCATTGTATGGAGAAATCTGGCTTCGCCGGAGAAATTTTTCTATCGAAAAATGTACAAATTTAGCTTGCTATGAAAATATATATATATATATATACAGTACTGTATATATGCTGGCTCGCTACCGCTTGCCAAGAAAATATTGACACCTGGATGGGGGTAAACGTCCTAAAACAGTAGGCTGAATGGGGCCGAATGGATACAAGCCAGAGAGAGAGCGAGAGAAAGATAAAAACAAAAACGAGGTGGGCTGCCTTAAATGATGCATTGATAATTAGTTGGCAGGCATTTGATATTAGTTGAACCTCTCATTACACCAGGCGCGTTTTTTATATTACACCAGGCGCGTTTTTTATATTACATCAGGCGCGTTTTTTATATTACATTATGGCTATTATTAGACGATTTTATTAAGTTTGGACAGGAGTTGTTAAAGTTGAAGGTTTATTTGAAATGGATGTTACCCTTTGGATGGCTTAAAGTGCTTCCTACCTATCTATATATCCATCTATATATATATATATATATATATATATATATATATATATATATATATATATATATATATATATATTCATCCATCTATCTATCTGTCTATTGATCTATCTGTCTGTCTATCTATCTATGTATCCATCTATCTATCTATCTATCTGTCTATCTATCTATCTATCTGTCTATCTATGTATCCATCTATCTATCTGTCTATTGATCTATCTATCTATGTATCCATCTATCTATCTATCTATCTATCTGTCTATCTATCTATCTATCTGTCTATCTATGTATCCATCTATCTATCTGTCTATTGATCTATCTATCTATCTATCTATGTATCCATCTATCTATCTGCCTAGCTCCTGTACATAAAGTCTTCTAATATAAGCCAGATTGATATATAATAATGAGTCATCTGTGCTAAAAGGGTTAAGGCAATAACAGCTTACATGATAGGCCAATTATTGTATTAAGAGGAGATTTTTGTCTGGACCCCTTTCTCCCTCATGTTTAGCCTTATTGCTTTCTCCCTCATGTTTAGCCTTATTGCTTTCTCCCTCATGTTTAGCCTTATTGCTTTTGATATTTTAAGATGTTCGCCCCATTAGTTTGGTGATTTTAAGAACTTTCGTCCCATTTATGTCAATTCTAAGACTTTTCGTGCCATTTAGGTGTCGATTTTTTCCTGGCGAGCGATAGCGACCTTGTAATTTAAGAGGAATCGGCCTCTGGCCGGGAAATTTTTCTACCGAAAAATGTACATACATTTATCTTGAAAGGGGTCTACGGGGTGTACTTTTAAGCTCGATGGAGGTCTTGGGAACAAACTAAAAGACCTCCCCTTAATGTTCAAGTTCTGGTGCAGTGATTGTTTATGTGTTCAGTTAGACAAGCTTTATGAAGTTATGAAGCAAGCCTGTGTTGCAACGCTTGTCAGTTTGCAAGTTAGTCATAATTGGCAATAACGGGTTCCAATGATATTAATGTTTTACAGAAGGTTTGCAACAAATATGTGTTTATGTTTGGGTGATATTGGTTGTGGCAAGGGGAATATGGTTGTGGCAAGGGGAATGTTTGGGTGATAGTGGTTGTGGCAAGGGGAATGTTTGGGTGATATTGGTTGTGGCAAGGGGAATGTTTGGGTGATATTGGTTGTGGCAAGGGGAATGTTTGGGTGATATTGGTTGTGGCAAGGGGAATGTTTGGGTGATATTGGTTGTGGCAAGGGGAATGTTTGGGTGATATTTGGTTGTGGCAAGGGGAATGTTTGGGTGATATTGGTTGTGGCAAGGGGAATGTTTGGGTGATATTGGTTGTGGCAAGGGGAATGTTTGGGTGATATTGGTTGTGGCAAGGGGAATGTTTGGGTGATATTGGTTGTGGGCAAGGGGAATGTTTGGGTGATATTGGTTGTGGCAAGGGGAATGTTTGGGTGATATTGGTTGTGGCAAGGGGAATGTTGGGTGATATTGGTTGTGGCAAGGGGAATGTTTGGGTGATATTGGTTGTGGCAAGGGGAATGTTTGGGTGATATTGGTTGTGGCAAGGGGAATGTTTGGGTGATATTGGTTGTGGCAAGGGGAATTAACCGCTTTTGAGTTTCAGTTTATTAGGAAGTTGGAGTTGTAAACATCGATATTAAGGGGAGATAGCCACTTGAGGGCTTTTTTTCTTTACCCCCTTCTCCCTCATGTTTAGCCCCATTGCTTTTGAGATTTTAAGGCGTTCGCCCCATTAGTTTGGCAATTTTAAGACCTTTCACCCAATGTATGTCACTTTTAAGACCTTTCGTCCCATTTAGGTGTCAATATTTTCCTGGCGAGCGATAGCGAGCCTGCAATTTAAGAGGAATCGGCCTTCGCCCGGGACATTTTTCTACCGAAAAATTTACAAATTTATCTTGAAAGGGGGTCAAGGGGGTGTAATTTTAAGCTTGATGGAAGTCTAAGAACAAACTAAAAATCTCCCCTTAAGCAGAAATGCAATATCTACAACAGATTTGTAGATATGTGGAATAGGCTACCGAGGGCTATAGTAACATCAAGAACGATAGAGAGCTTCAAGAGCAAACTAGATAGGCACATGGATGAGATGGGCTGGGTGTGAAAGGGATCCGCCATTTGTGAGCCGATCGGCCTTCTCTATTTTCTTATAATCTTAATAATAGAGGCACATGGATGAGATGGGCTGGGTGTGAAAGAGATCCGCCATTTGTGAGCCGATCGGCCTTCTCTATTTTCTTATGATCTTAATAATAGAGGCACATGGATGAGATGGGCTGGGTGTGAAAGGGATCTGCCATTTGTGAGCCGATCGGCCTTCTGTATTTTCTTATGATCTTAATAATAGGGCAACACAATAGCAATAACCATCGATGAGTTAGGTCTAGGAATACGGCCATTAAGGCGGGATGGGCGTATTTATTAAGGGGTGATGGGCGTATTTATTAAGGGGTGATGGGCGTATTTATTAAGGGGGGATGGGCGTATTTATTAAGGGGGGATGGGCGTATTTATTAAGGGGTGATGGGCGTATTTATTAAGGGGTGATGGGCGTATTTATTAAGGCGGGATGGGCGTATTTATTAAGGGGTGATGGGCGTATTTATTAAGGCGGGATGGGCGTATTTATTTGCTCATTTATATATTTTGTTTAGCATTTGTTTTCCTTCCTAGACCTCCATCAAGCTTAAGAATAATATATACCCTCATTCAAGATAAATTTGTACATTTTTCGATAGACAAATGTCCCGGCCGGTTCCTCTTAAATTACAGGTTCGCTATCACTCGCCAATAAATAATCGATACCTAATTGACACAACAAATCTTAGTATTGACAAATAAATGGGGCGAAAGGTATTGAAATCGCCAAATTAATGAGGCGAACTTCTTAAAATCTGAAAACTAATGGGGCTAAACATGAGGCAGAAGGGGGACCAGAAAAACGACCCTACTCCCCTTAATTCCGGAATAGCTGGAATAATTACCTTCTGTTTTAGATATTACAGAGGAAATTAAGGGGGTAGTGCTTGTTTTGGGGGCTTAGACCTCCATCAAGCCTTAAAAAAAGCACCCTCTAGACCCCCTTTCAAGATAAATTTGTACATTTTTCGGTAGAAAAATTTACCGGCCGAAGGCCGGTTTCCCTCAACAACAACAAAACAGGCTCGCTATCGCTCGCCTGGAAAGTATGGACACCTTAATGGCACGAAAGGTTTTAATATTGACAAATAAATAGGATAAAAGGTCTCCTAAATAGACAGGCTCGCTAACGCTCGCCTGGAAAATATGGACACCTTAATGGCACGAAAGGTCTTAATATTGGCAAATAAATGGAACGAACGTCTTAATCTAGATGCATATGTACAGTCAACTCGTATAATCCGCAGTTTCAGAATTTTGTTTAGGTTTGTGAAAAGTATGAAAGTTAAGGTATAAAATAAATGTGCAATGTATAAAATGGAAAAGAGATGTATTAATAAATGTATAAGCAATACAGTTTCCTACACCAAATATCAACAAATATAATTGCATAACTAAAATTTCCGAGACACTGCGGATGAAACGAGTTGACTATGTACCTTAAGAGGGGGGATGGGCGTATGTATTAATATTCGTATTGCTTTATTAGTTTCCTACCTAGACCTCCATCGAGCTTAAAAAAACTCATCCCCAAGATCCCTCTTCAAGATAGATTTGTACATTTTTAGATGGAAAAAATAAATAAATTACAGGCTTGCTAACGCTCGCCAGGAAAGAATCGACACCTAAATTAAATGAAAAGTCTTAGTATTGGCAAGAAATTGGGGTGATGGTTCTTATAATCGCCAAAGTAATGGGGCAAGCGTCTTAAAATTTCAGAACTACTGAGGCTAAACATGAGGGAGAAGGAGTTTTAGAGAAGGCAACCACATTCTGTTAAAAAAAAAAAAAAAAAAAAAAAAAAAAAACACACACACACACACACACACACACACACACACACACACACACACTTACACTTGCGAGATGAGTTACAGCATTCTTCTCCGACTCATTAAGGGGAGGTATTTAGTTTGTTCACTAGACCTCCATCAACCTTAAAATTAGACCCCCTTGAGTCCCTTTCAAGATAAATTTGTACATTTTTCGGTAGAAAAATTTCCCGGCCGAAGGCCGGTTCCTCTTAAATTACAGGCTCGCTATCGCTCGCCAGGATAAAATCGACACCTAAATGGCACGAAAGGTCTTAATATGGGATGAAAGTTCTTAAAATCGCTAAACTAATGGGGCAAACATTTTATAATATCAAAAGCAATGGGGCTAAACATGAGGGAGAAAGGGGTCAAGAAAAAAATCCCTCAAGTGGAGATCTCCCCTTAAGGAGCTTGGTGAAGCTTCGAGTCTCTCTTAAAATGAACTAAATTGCCAATAAACTTGCTGTTAAAGGTTGCATACGGTGGGATGATGTAGTTAGAGTACTTCGGAAATACTAAGAAAATATTAATACAGAGAAACTATTGTCATGTTTTGTTCTCACCTGATGGTAAAAGTCGCCATTAACAGGTGATTTGTTGGTAGTTTAAGGGCAAATAGGAAACTGCTGTGTCTGTATCGTAGCTTATTAACCCTCTCCGACATATGACGCCAATAGGAAACTGCTGTGTCTGTATCGTAGCTTATTAACCCTCTCCGACATATGACGCCAATAGGTAACTGCTGTGTCTGTATCGTAGCTTATTAACCCTCTCCGACATATGACGCCAATAGGTAACTGCTGTGTCTGTATCGTAGCTTATTAACCCTCTCCGACATATGACGCCAATAGGTAACTGCTGTGTCTGTATCGTAGCTTATTAACCCTCTCCGACATATGACGCCAATAGGTAACTGCTGTGTCTATATCGTAGCTTATTAATTAAGGGGAGATATTTATTTTGATTCCTAGACCTTTTTAAAGATACCCCCAAGACCCCCCTTCGATATAAATTTGCACATTTTTCTTTTTTGTTCCTCCTAAATTACAGGCTCGCTATCGCTCGTCAGGATAAAATCGACACCTAAATTGCATGCAAGGTGTTAATGTTGGCCAGAGAATGGGGCGAAGAACCTTACAATCGCCAAACTAATGGAACAAACTAATCTCAGAGCTAATGAGGATACACATGAGGGAGATGGGGTTCTCTTAAAATTAACTAATTGCCCATAATCTTGCTGTTAAAGGTGGCATTCGCTTGGATGACGTAATTAGAGTACTTCAGAACTACTCGAGAAACTTATGTCTTGTTTTTGTTCTGACCTGATGATAAATCAAGTCCATTAACCCTCTCCGACATATGACGCGATTTTGAGCCTATTGGGGATACTTTAAAGCCTTTGTTACCATCAGGGGTATTTAGAAACCTTTAGTTTAGTTACTTCAACCTCTGCAGTTGTCTTTGAGTTAGCTGTGGGCAGAAAACTAATTTTGGAGAGGTAATTATAAGAGAGAGAACTCTATTTCATATTGCTATTCTGGCAACCTCTGCGTCATATGTGCGTGAAGGGGTTAACAGGTGATTTGTAGATAGGTAATGGGAAATATGAAACTATTATGTGTATGTAAGGGAAGTTTTTAGTTTTTTTCCTAGACACCCATATCAAGCTTTAAACGAAAATACCCCCAAGACCCCCCTTCGATATACATTTGTACATTATTCGGTAGAAAATTGTAGAAAGTTTTGTTTTGTTTTTGTTTTTCCTCATCGGAATGTTAGTCCATTAACAGGCGAGTTATATGTACAGTTGCCCACATAAGTTCTGTTCCTC
>CM064485.1:65565408-65581714 GCA_032716605.1 Paralithodes platypus
CCTACCCTAACTTGATGGAAGGGGGAGTGAGTTTACTCCCTAGACGTCTTATCAAGCTTAAAACGACACCACCAAGACTCCCTTTCTAGATAAATATGTACATTTTGTAGTTGAAAAATGTCCCTTCCGAAGACTGGTTCCTCCTAAATTACAGGCTTGCTGTCGCTCGCCAGGAATAATTCGACACCTAAATGGCACGAAAGGTCTTAAAATTGCAGAAACTAATAGGGCAAATGTCCTAAAATGTCAAAGCTATATAATTGGGCTAAGCACGAGGGAGAAGGGAATCCAGCCCCGTCCCCCCCCCCCCCTCTCTCGCTCTCGCTCTCGCTCTCTCTCTCTCTCTCTCTCTCTCGCTCTCTCGCTCTCTCGCTCTCTCGCTCTCGCGCTCTCGCGCTCTCGCTCTCGCTCTCGCTCTCGCTCTCGCTCTCGCTCTCGCTCTCGCTCTCGCTCTCGCTCTCGCTCTCTCTCTCTCTCTCTCTCTCTCTCTCTCTCTCTCTCTCTCTCTAGACAGTTGGCTCACGTGTTGACAGTAATGCATTGATGATCTTTGATGAGTGGAGGAAATTGACCACTTTCCAGTTTCCGGCTGTAAGCAATTTTAAGCTATAAACATCGACATTGTGCACAAATCATCTATTCATATAGGCTATACTTAAGCCAGTATCACACGAGCGCTTTTTCACTCAACATTTCTCCTCGACACTGGTCTGCCAGCTTATGAGGTAAACATTTAAGTGGTACATTAACAATTTTAATTGACAGATTAAATATTTGAAAACATTCTCAATGCAAACATGTCTGAGCCAATGTTTTCCCATTATTTAGTGTTCACCGTCTAATTTTTTTTATCGTGTACCAGCCACATGTACAGGCCGTTGTACAGTTGCCCACATAAGTTCCGTTCCTCTCTGTGATCTTATACGTGGAAATATAATACACACGATTGAATTACGAGTGTAGTTTCTTACGGAGTGGTTAATTCATCTTATTAATTAACTGATAATTACAAGAAAGCACACCCCAATTTATTCATACTAATTATACTGTCATATTTAAGATCACGACGAGGACCAGCACTTATGTGGGCACCTGTATAGTCACTTGCAAAAGTTCGAGGACCCCTTATAGTTTGCTTTATGCAATTATAACTATCTGGATTGATTTTTGGATGGCACTTGTTTGTAGTTGATGTAAAGAAAATTATATTCCTAAATTTGTTTCCAGAGATATACTTCCATAATTAGAAATAGGGATTCAATTTGTTTCCAGAGATATACTTCCATAATTAGAAATAGGGATTCAATTTACCGACTGTACTATCGGTTTTGAAGTCCGGATTTCCTGGTAAGGGCCTGAAGGTCTGTGTAGTCTGGGTATCTACGCAACTCTGTGTAACTCCCAGGGTCCACCCCCCTCCTATTGGTCAGCCTGGAGCCAGAGAGGTCAAAGGTGACGAGGATGTGGTCAGAGAGAGAGAGATGCTTGGAGGCAGAGAGGGTGGGGGGGGGGGGGGAGACAGACAGGTAAAGTATATAGAGATGATGCTAACTTCAAACTGGCTTGGTACGTTGCTGTGTAGTTATAGCTTGGTAAGTAGTTAGCTTGGTGGGTAGGTAAGTTGGTATGTGTGTAGTTAGCTTTGTTAGTTTGAAGGTAAGTAGTTTGCTTGGTAGGTAGGTGAGCCGGTAGGTAGGTAGGTAAGTTGGTGTGTGTGTAGTTAGCTTTGTTAGTTTGAAGGTAAGTAGTTTGCTTGGTAGGTAGGTGAGCCGGTAGGTAGGTAGGTAAGTTGGTATGTGTGTAGATGGCTTTGTTAGTTTGAAGGTAAGTAGTTTGCTTGGTAGGTAGGTGAGCCGGTAGGTAGGTAGGTAAGTTGGTGTGTGTGTAGTTAGCTTTGTTAGTTTGAAGGTAAGTAGTTTGCTTGGTAGGTAGGTGAGCCGGTAGGTAAGTTGGTGTGTGTGTAGTTAGCTTTGTTAGTTTGAAGGTAAGTAGTTTGCTTGGTAGGTAGGTAAGTTGGTGTGTGTGTAGTTAGCTTTGTTAGTTTGAAGGTAAGTAGTTTGCTTGGTAGGTATGTAGTTACCTTAGTGTGTAGGTAGCTTGGTCAGTAGTTTGCTTGGTAGGTATGTAGTTACCTTAGTGTGTAGGTAGCTTGGTAAGTAGTTTGCTTGGTAGGTAAGTAGTTACCTTAGTGTGTAGGTAGCTTGATCAGTAGTTTGCTTGGTAGGTATGTAGTTACCTTAGTGTGTAGGTAGCTTGGTCAGTAGTTTGCTTGGTAGGTATGTAGTTACCTTAGTGTGTAGGTAGCTTGGTCAGTAGTTTGCTTGGTAGGTATGTAGTTACCTTAGTGTGTAGGTAGCTTGGTAGGTATGTAGTTACCTTAGTGTGTAGGTAGCTTGGTCAGTAGGTTGCTTGGTAGGTATGTAGTTACCTTAGTGTGTAGGTAGCTTGGTCAGTAGTTTGCTTGGTAGGTATGTAGTTACCTTAGTGTGTAGGTAGCTTGGTAAGTAATTTGCTTGGTAGGTATGTAGTTACCTTAGTGTGTAGGTAGCTTGGTAAGTAGGTTGCTTGGTAGGTATGTAGTTACCTTAGTGTGTAGGTAGCTTGGTAAGTAGTTTGCTTGGGAGTTGGAATCCTATAAGCTATACATTTACCTATGGTACTGACCAAACTGTCTGTTATTAAATAAAAATATAATAAGCTAAATAAATAGATTTTAAAAAATAGATAAAATAAAAAGAGTAAGTTTCCACGTGAATATTATGCTAACGAGAACTTATGATTTTACTATATATTTTGTTTTCTTCTCCAAAACTCTGATCTGACAGAATAGTAGGAGGAAGAGGAAAGAATAGAACAAAAAAATAATGATAGAACAAACTAAGGAAAGATGGAAGGAGACGTGAAAGCCGTAAGGGTAGAGGAAGCAAAGAATTAGGTCTACACAAAATGAATGAACAAAGGAAAATATGAATGAATGAATGAATGAATGAATGAATGAATGGAGGGCATAATACAGTAATAGAATGTGGAATATAAAACAAACATGAAATTAAGAGAGAGACGAAAGAAAATATGAAATGCTAACAGAATAAAGAAGTGAGAAAAAAATTGAGAAGTTAAAAGAAAGGATTGTTGGTTAGGAGGAAATAGAGGCGAACAAGATGAAGAGGAAGTGGTGAAAATAATGAGAGAGAGAAAGAAAAAGAAAGAAAGAGTGAGAGTGATAGTGGGATAGAGTTAGAGAGAGTGAGATAGAGTTAGAGAGAGTGAGATACAGCGTTGGAGAGTTAGCGACATTTAAAGTACAATATAAAATAATTTGATTAAGGGGAGATTTCCACTTGAGGGACTTTTTTCTTGACCCCTTTCTCCCTCATGTCTAGCCCCATTGCTTTTGAGATTTTAAGACGTTTGCCCCATTAGTTTGGTGATTTTAAGAATTTCCGCCCCATTCTGTCAATTTTAAGACCTTTCATGCCATTTAGGTGTCGATTTTATCCTGGCGAGCGATAGCGAGCCTGTAATTTAAGAGTAACCGGCCTATGGCCGGGACATTTTTCTACCGAAAAATGTACAAATTTATCTTGAAAGGGGGTCTAGGGGGTGTAATTTTAAGCTTTATGAAAACGTAGGGAACAAACTAAATACCTGCCCTTAAGACAGAGGCATCAACACTTACAACTTGTGAGACAAATAGACCTAAACCAAAAGTGTGGAGACCCAATGACTGGCAGAAGGACACTAACGCAACAGTCATGCACACACTGACAATCCCACAGACAACGAAAGGCTAATCGGTACAGACAAACATTAACCCCTTCTGAACCGGCGACGTCTTTTGGACTATATTGTGGCTACTACTAATGGTTTTTTCAGCTCAAGAAGCATCTCGAGCAATTATAAGGCTTTGAACTATCTCACTTAACCCTTTTTACTACCACAGATTCTTCTTAAGGGGAGGTTTTTAGTGTGTTTCCTAAACTTCCATCAAGCTTGAAATTACACCCCCTTGAGTCCCTTTCAAGATAAATTTGTACATTTTTCGGTAGAAAAATGTCCCGGCCAAAGGCCGGTTCCTCTTAAATTACAGGCTCGCTATCGCTCGCCAGGATAAAATCGACACCTGAATGGCACACAAGGTCTTAATATGGGGTGAAAGTTCTTAAAATCGCTAAACTAATGGGGCGAACGTTTTATAATATCAAAAGCAATGGGGCTAAACATGAGGGTGAAAGGGGTCAAGAAAAAAATCCCTCAAGTGGAGATCTCCCCTTAAACTTTACAACATCGTCTAAAAATACTGTAGGTAGCATACCCTGAAAAAGACGGTGCCGGTACGGAAGGGGTTGACAGTTCGGAAATATAACAAGGTCGTGGTACTTTTATATAACAAGGTCGTGGTACTTTTATATAACAAGGTCGTGGTACTTTTATATAACAAGGTCGTGGTACTTTTATATAACAAGGTCGTGGTACTTTAATAACAAGGTCGTGGTACTTTTATATAACAAGGTCGTGGTACTTTAATATAACAAGGTCGTGGTACTTTTATATAACAAGGTCGTGGTACTTTTATATAACAAGGTCGTGGTACTTTAATATAACAAGGTCGTGGTACTTTAATATAACAAGGTCGTGGTACTTTTATATAACAAGGTCGTGGTACTTTTATATAACAAGGTTGTGGTACTTTAATATAACAAGGTCGTGGTACTTTTATATAACAAGGTCGTGGTACTTTTATATAACAAGGTCGTGGTACTTTTATATAACAAGGTCGTGGTACTTTTATATAACAAGGTCGTGGTACTTTAATATAACAAGGTCGTGGTACTTTTATATAACAAGGTCGTGGTACTTTTATATAACAAGGTCGTGGTACTTTAATATAACAAGGTCGTGGTACTTTAATATAACAAGGTCGTGGTACTTTTATATAACAAGGTCGTGGTACTTTTATAGAACAAGGTCGTGGTACTTTTATAGAACAAGGTCGTGGTACTTTAATAGAACAAGGTCGTGGTACTTTTATATAACAAGGTCGTGGTACTTTTATATAACAAGGTCGTGGTACTTTTATATAACAAAGTCGTGGTACTTTTATATAACAAGGTCGTGGTACTTTTATATAACAAGGTCGTGGTACTTTTATATAACAAGGTCGTGGTACTTTTATATAACAAGGTCGTGGTACTTTTATATAACAAGGTTGTGGTACTTTAATATAACAAGGTCGTGGTACTTTTATATAACAAGGTCGTGGTACTTTTATACACACATAAATCCAAATTCAACATTCGTTCTATCCATCAGATATCTAGGTTATTATTGCATTTCTGTTTTATATCGATGTGTACGGCTCCAACTTCCTTATAACCTGAAACTCGCAAGTGGTCAATTACCCTTGTCACTTGTCCTAAGGATCAGCCATAATACCCTTCTTTTACCTTCTCCACATCCATACACATTGTCATTGATCTAACTTTACCTTCTCCACATCCATACACATTGTCATTGATCTTCTCCACATCCATACACATTGTCATTGATCTTCTTTTACCTTCTCCACATCCATACACATTGTCATTGATCTAACTTTGCCATGCACTGCTTTAAGGGGAGGTTTGTAGTTTGTTCCCTAGACCTCTATCAAACTTAAGGGGAGATATCCACTTGAGGGACTTTTTTCTGGACCCCTTTCTCTCTCATGTCTAGCCCCATTGCTTTTGAGATTTTAAGATGTTTGCCCCATTAGTTTGGCGATTTTAAGAAGTTTCACCCCATTTATGTCACTTTTAAGACCTTTCCTTCCATTTAGATGTAGATTTTTTCCCGGCGAGCGAAAGCGAGCCTGTAATTTAAGAGGAACCGGCCTTCGGCCGGGAAATTTTTCTACCGAAAAATGTACAAATTTATCTTGAAAAGGGGTCAAGGGGGTGTAATTTCAAGCTTGATGGAAGTCTAGGAAACACAATAAAAACCTCCCCTTAAAATGACACCCCCTAGACCCCCTTTCAAGATAAAAACACGACTCATCCCATTTGCCCTCTCGGATCCTTCTCGAGCTCAATGACATCGCTTGGAGGTAGACATAAATATAATGTTCGTGTCATTGAAATAGTGAAGATTACACGGTGAAAGCACTGCAGGCAAATGGACGGCTCTCTCTCCATCCACCCCGCCCTCCGGCTACCCTTGTTGGACCTGGGAGACTCGGTAATAACAGTGATCGGACAACCTCCGCCATATTGGTGTCGTTAAAGGGGGGGATGGTTCCTTTTTCTGGTCCCCCTTCTCCTTCATGATTAGCCCCATTATTTTTCCGATTTTGTTCGGCACTTTAATTTGGCGATGTTTAGACCTTTCGCCCTATTTCTTTGTCAATATTAAGACTTCGTGTCATTTAGGTGTCGGTCTTTTCCTGGCGAGCGATAGCGAGCCAATAAATTAAGAGAAACCGGCCTTCGGCCGGGACATTGTCTATCGAAAAATTTACACATTTATCTTGAAGGAGGGTCTTGGAGGGTGTTTTTTTAAGCTTGATGGATGTCTAGGGAGGAAACTAAAAATATAAAGCTTCACTTTACACTCAAACATGTCCGTACAACTAATAAAGGATTCGATGAAAAGTAACTCAGAATTAAAACCCCATATGAGGAGGAGCAATTGATTGGCAACGTTTCTCATAAATTGGAATGATGAAGTAACCAGGTGATTATTTGTATTATTGTTAGTATAGTTAATATTTATAATAATATTAGTGTTGTTGTTGTTGGTGATGATGTTGCCACCCCCAGCTAGGGGGTACGTGCCTGAAAATATACATATACATTATTATCATTATTATTATTATCATTATTATTATTATCATTATTATTATTATTATCATTATTATTATTATCATTATTATTATCATTATTATTATTATTATCATTATTATTATTATCATTATTATTATCATTATTATTATTATCATTATTATTATTATTATTATTATCATTATTATTATTATTATCATTATTATTATTATCATTATTATTATTATTATTATTACCACTTCCGGCGGCAAAATGGGTTGAGAGATAAAGACATCCGATCTCTCTCACTTCAGGATATCTGGTTGAAGTCCCAGTTTGAAGGGCGATGTTGGCTGGAGGGGCATTTTAGTGGTCAGTTGGAAATTAGATGGAAAAATATGATATTGGTCGTGTAAGTGGTGGGGTGGGGTGTTGTTATTAGGTTTGGGGGGGAGGGACAGATAAACAAAGAGACAGACAGACAGACAAGTGTGTAAGGAAACAGACAGACAGACAGACAGACAGACAAGTGTGTAAGGAAACAGGCAGGCAGACAGACACAGACAGACAAGGAGACAGACAGACAGACAGACAAGTGTGTAAGGAAACAGGCAGACAGACAGACAGACAGACAGACAGACAGACAAGGAGACAGACAGACACACATACAGACAAGGAGACAGACAGACAGACACAGACAGACAAGGAGACAGACAGACAGACAGACAAGCAAGTAAGGATACATAAAGACAAACTAGGAAGTAACCAGCCATACAGATATATAAGAATTAAATAGGTAAATATTTAAATAGTTCTTGTCATTATTTCATTACAGGTAGGCCAAGAATCGTGACCCCTAACCTCTGTAACTCAGTAGGAAGGAAATACGTGAACAAATTATCCATTGTAATTACATATTCTAAATGATGACCAAAATAACAAAGAACATGAGAGAGAGAGAGAGTGTGTGTGTGTGTGAGAGAGTGAGTGAGTGAGTAAGAGTAAGTAATAAAGTGTGTGTGATAGCGAGAGAGAGAGAGAGAGAGAGAGAGAGCATTAAGGGAGTGAAAGGAGCGGGATAGGGAGCGAGAGATGCATGTTGTCAGAAGCGAAGGGAGAGAAAAGAAAAACTGAGGGCGTATGAGGGAGTGAAGGAAGGGCGAGAGAAGGGAGAAACAGGGAGTGGAAGAAAGGGAGATAGGGAGAAGAAGGAAATAGAGAGAGACAGAGAGAGAGCGATAGGGTGAAACAGAGAGAGAGAGAGAGAGAGATGTAAAAGCGAAAATAAAGAATATAAATAAAGAAGGAAGGATGGGGGGAGAGAGATAATCAGGGAATGGAAGAATAGGAGATAGGGAGAAGAAGGAATGAGAGAGAGATAATGGAATAAAGATGGGAGACACATATAATATAATGTATTTATTTCACTCCCACACCAAACACCTCCCAATGAAATTAATGAAAGCATGTGATCCTACCGGGATTCGAACCTGGGTTACCACGTACAGATCTTAAACACTAAGCATTGCACCATAAAGAGAGTAGACCTTGACATATTGGTGGTGTAATGGTTTAGATGCTTATGTTCTTGGTGTGGTGTCCCGTGTTCGAATCCCGGGAGGACCATATGCTTTCATTAATTTATTCAAGTACATCGAGGTTTGTAATGGATGATTAATGTTAAGAACGGGGTGTTACTTATATCATCAAGACAGTTAAGGTTATGTAGGCTACATGACTTAAGATTTGATATCCATTTATCGAATACTGGACATCAACCTAATCATGTATTCTAAGACAGGGAGATAAGGGATAACGAAGGAGAGACACAATCAAAATGGATGATGAAATGGAGGAAGAAGAAGAAAAGCGATGAGAGGAAAGAGGGAATAAGGCGATAAAGGGAGAATAGCAGAGAAAGAAAAGGTTGGAAGAAAGGAAATAGTGAAGAATGAGTGATAACGAGAAAGAAACGCCAATGAGAAAAATAAATGAAAATATATGAAATTAGGGATAGTATGAATGGATAACGACATAAAGTTAGGGAATTAAAAGAGAAGGAGGAATAAAGAAGAGAGAGAAGAAAGGGAGAAGGAATTAGTATGATGTAGAAACAGGGGACTAAAAGAAGGGTTGAGAGAGGGAGAAAGAGGGAATGGAAGAGAGAGAGAGAGAGGTGAAAGGGGAGCAATGGAGAAGCCATGATGAATTATAAGTATAGGGAAGTCTGAGATGCAAATTAGAGAGAAAATTATGAAAAACGGGAGGAAGGAAGGGAAAGAAGACACGAACAGATATAAAAGGGAGGAATAAGTAGTTGAGAGGGAGAGCGAGAGAGAGAGGGGGGGGGGGGGTTATGGAATTATTGTGTGTAGGCAGATATCGGGGAGACGAAAGAAGGGTAAATTTACATCAAGCTAATTAAACGCCCCAAGTTAAATTTGAGCATTTCGTGTTGAATTGTTTGTTCCTAAATTGCAGACTCGCTATCGCTTACCCGTAAGCAATGCTACACCTGAATGGGGTGATGTATATATATTAAAAGAGAGAGAGAGAGAGAGAGAGAGAGAGAGCGATAGAGAGAGAGAGAGAGAGAGGAGGTATTAAGACAAAGAATCGGAGAACAAAGGAGAGAGAGAGACAAAGAATGAACGAACGAAGGTAGAAAGAAGAGACAAAAACGTGAATGAAAGAGAGACGACGAAGATATTGAGAGAGAGAGAGAGTTACATAGATTTACATATATACACTGGCCACACATACCTTTCGATCCCAGCGAGGTGGTCAAGACTTAATTCTACTAGAGATGGCAAACCCGATAGTAAGGGAAAGCAGAAGGAAAGGATGGCAAAGAAGGAGGCACTCTCCCAACCCTCCGAGAGAGAGAGAGAGAAGAGGGTGAAGAAGAATGAGGGGTGAAGGTCGCAGGATAATAGAAGAAGGGGAATAAGAGAGAGAGAGAGTGAGAGAGGGGGGTGTGAAGGTTACGAAACAGAAGGGTTAAATACTAAACACAGAAGTATAATTATACATACGTGAGTTGTAAGGAAGGATTTAGTGTCTCAAACATCTTGCGGTCCATTCCGAAGAGATAATCTTGGTTACGGGGAAAAACAAATATATATATATACTATATATATATGGGAGGGAGGGAGGGAATGCAATACTTAATCTTACGCTTTAATTATCTGCAGTATTTAACTAGTCTTCCCTGAGCTAAGAACAAGGGACTGGAGTTCTCGCAGAGAGGCTCCAGTCCCGACGTTCTTCTTGACTTTCAGTGTGCTGGCTTAATAATCCAATAGGGTCCTGAAGTCCTATTTTAACTATATTTTAACTTGGCTTAGAAAGTGGCCTGCATATAACCAAACTTGAAAAGTAAACATAGTGTTGAATATAAAACTTTAAAACTAAGACATTCAGACACCTTATCTAAGCTGGATAAAATCGCCTATGGTAGCCATAACAAACGAGGGTGAAATGGCTAATAGGTAGCACTGCGCATGATCTGTGTTTAGTTTAGTGTTATCTTGTATTAGTTTATAGAATGTTATGTGTATGTCATTTATCTGTTTTATTAGTTTATAGAATGTTATGTGTATGTCATTTATCTGTTTTATTAGTTTATAGTTTCTGTATGTCATTTATCTTTTTGCAATTAGTTTATTAGGAATGGTGTATGTGTATGTCATTTATCTGTTTTATTAGTTTATAGAATGTTATGTGTATGTCATTTATCTGTTTTATTAGTTTATAGAATGTTATGTGTATGTCATTTATCTGTTTTATTATTATTAGTGGTTAAGAATGTAACTTGGTGTAGTCATTTAAATCTTTGCTTTTTTACAATTTAGTGTGTTATAGAAATGTTAATTGGTGGTCATTGTCATTTATAATCTGTTGTTACTTAGTTTACATAGCTAGTTTATATGTTTTATTTTTATTTTTTTTTTTTTTTTGCAATTTATTTTATTTATTAGTTTATATATTATGTGTATTGATTGTTATTGATCTTTTGCAGGTTAGTTGCAGGAGCTGGTCTGAAGTGAGCCGTTCTACTGGTGAGCATGTCTTGGTGTTTTCCTATAGATTTCATGACTTGATTGTTTGCTAAATCATTCTATGTGTGATATGTTTATATCCATATTCATGTTATTTATAGAGATAGATAAATTGACGAACATAGATTGGCAACGTTACTCGATGATGAGTGCGTGTATATGTATATTAATGTGTGTGTGTGTCGTATTATGTGTGTGTAGTGTTGTGTGGTTGTATGTGTGGGTTGGGGTGTGGTGGGTGGGGTTGGTGTCAGAGATAGAGGGAACCTATTACCCTTTTGTAAATTATATGATATATATATATAATATATTATATAGATATATATATAATTATATATATAAATATATATATATATATATAGATATATATATTCATATATATTATATATATATTATATTATTATTATTATTTTTATTTTTATTTTTCTGTTTGTATGTGTTTCTGTGTTTATGCGCTTTCTTGTGTGAGTGAGTGAGAGTGTGTGGGTATGCGTGCGTGCCTGTGTGTATGTGTGTGTGTATGTGTATTTGTAAGTGACCATTACCTCTGTGCCCCGCCCTAGTGCCACTGGTCAGAGGCAGGTAGGACAGGTTCCTGGGGATGCCCTGGGCAGGACAAGTCTCTCAAGGTTACCACAACCTAAGGGGCAGATTTCCACTCCAGGGATTTTTTTCCTTTTCTCCCTCATCTTTAGCCCCATTGCTTATGAGATATGATGACGTTCCCCTAATTAGTTTGGCGATTTTAAGAGCTTTCGCCCCATTTGTCAGTTTTAAGATCTTTCGTGCCATTTAGGTGTTGATTCTTTCCTGGCGAGCGATAGCGAGCTTGTAGTTTAAGAATAACTGGCCTTCGGCCGGGACATTCTTCTATACATTTTTGTTTACATATTTATCTTGAAAGGGGGTCAAGGAGGGGATGATTTTAAGTTTGATGGAGATATAGGGAACAAAGTAAAACCCTCCCCTTAACCCACCGTCTCACACACACACACACACACACACACACACACACACACACACACACACACACACACACACACACACTTTTCCGTCTTTAGATAAATTTCTGCATTTTAAGTCGGTTCCTCCTAAAAACGCCCCAATTACGTTATCTGACAGTCCATCTACAGTATATGCCATTATAGGCCAATATTATTCTTTCGACTCTTTTGTACGAGAGAGAGAGAGAGAGAGAGAGAGAGAGAGAGAGAGAGAGAGAGAGAGAGAGAGAGACAGAAAGACACACACAGACATAGACAGACATGCTGACAGACAGACAGACAGACAGACAGACAGACAGACAGACAGACAGAGCAGACAGACGACAGACAGACAGACAGACAGACAGACGGACAGACCAGACCGACAGACAGACAGACAATACAGACAGTGACAGCACCGACAGACAGACAGACAGACAGACACCAAACGATACTCGAGACAGACATACAGACAGACTGTCAGACCACGACACGAGCGAGACAGACAGACAGACAGACAGACAGACAGACAGACAGACAGACAGACAGACAGACAGACAGAGGATTCAGTGATAGTCTTCTGAATGGTGAAATGTCATAGGACAATCGGACAACCAGCAGGAGAAACACAGGACAACAGTTGAGCTTCATATAATAAGAGCGAGGAGAACAAAAGGTACAGAGACCATGATTGTAGAAAGGGAATAAAAGAATAGAAAAATAAGCTATGAAGGAGGAAAACAATAGAGAAAGAGATAACAGAGGAGGAGAAATATAGATCGAGTAGATACTGACTGAAAAAGGCAATGTCCAAAAGAGAGAGCAAGTGGAAAAACAAACAAGAGAGAGAGTACAGAAGAAGAAAGAAAAAGAGACTAGATAAAAAGAACAATGACAGAGAGAATGGGGGATAGAAGAAAACGAAAGAAGGCAAATAAAGAAAGAAGGGGAATAAAAGAACATAAAAAGAACAATGAAAGAGAGAATGGAGGAAAGAGGATAAAGAAAGAGAGATAATAAGGTCAAGACGTGGGATATAAAGGAATTAACAAAACGTAAGTGGAGAAACGCGAAGAAAACAGAACTAAAGAGGTGGGTGCGACTAGATAAAAAAAGAACCATGAAGAGAGAAGGAGAAAAGGATAACAAAACAGAGAATAGAATGAAAGAAATTATGTCAGTACAAATACATGTGACAACTGTGAGAGAGAGCTTAGGGTACGAAAGTCACACAAAAAAAAAAAAAAAGAGAATAAAGAAAGAAAGACTTTAAGAAAGCAGGAGACGACTACACCACAGCCCACACGCCACTGCTACCGGTAACAATCCAATGTGTGTTTGGTGGAATAACGGTATAGTATGAGCTATGAGAGAGAGAGTGAGAGAGAGAGAGAGAGAGATTCAGATTAGAGAGAGAGAGAGAGAGAGAGATAAAGGAGAGAATAGAGAGAGAGAGAACTGAGTAGAGAGAGAGCAGAGATGAGAGGAGAGAGAGAGACGAGAGAGAGAGATATCAGAGAGAGAGAGAGAGAGAGAGACGAGAGAGAGGTCTGAGAGATAGAGAGAGATAGAGGAGAGAGGAGAGATTTGGTGTGTAAGGAGATAGAGCGAGAACGAACTAGAGAGAGTTCAGTGGAGTTAGTAGACGAAACTAGAAAGGGTGATGAGATTGAGAGAAGGTAGGATATATGAGAGAGAGAGCTACATAGATACACAGACACATCTGCGAATGTCTTTACTCTAGGCAGTCCTGGCCGTTGTTAAGGTTGCACTCAAACTGTCGTATATATTAATACAGTAATATACACAAAACAAACAAACATATAACATAATACAGCATCCTATACAGCTGATATACCATTAATATACACATAACATACACACATACAAGTACATACATAAAACATATATACCGTATATATAATACCAAATATATAGTACATATATAATAGTATATATATATAAACCTAATAATATACCCATACTGGTAGTCTCGTGCCACACACATACACATACATAACACATACATAGTTTTTGTTTTTGTTTTTGTTTTTTTGTTTTTTTTTTAAACACGCCCCAGCCCTCTGTAGATAGAGGTCAGGCCTTTCCTTGAAAGCGTTTATTGTGTCGCTCTCCACCACACTCTCGCTGGTAGTGTTATTCCACTATGGTCGCCACACTGTTAAGGTCAGAAACTCTTTGTGACATCTAGGTTTGCCTTTTTGGTTTTTAATTTCACCTCCATTGTCCGTCGAGTTTGTATTAGTATGGTTTTAATGTGAATAGTGCATATTACCTCGGGGACTGTTTGTCCGAAAAGCCTTTTTAGTATCTGTATAAGCTACATGCTCAATTATAGCGGAGCCCCCAGACCTCCTCTTTTTTACAAGTGAGAACAGGTTCAATCGTTTAAGTCTTTCTTCATATGGCGTTTATTTTCTTAATGAGGGTATCATCTTCGTCGCTCTAGCGCTGTACTGGACTTCAGTTCTGTACAATGTCCTGTGATCAGATAAGGTGACCAGAACTGCACACCATAAGTTCAAGGTGGGGCCATCACCATCCTTTTGAGCAGTGGCACTAGTACGTTCTCAATGTTTTAGTGGTAATTGTTTCGTTTAATAAAGCCCAATGCTATGTTTGCCTTGTCATTTTGCAGCTAGCTATACATGTGGGTCGGAAGTTTTTAGGTTTTTCAGAGAGTGTAGTACTCTCCTTAGGTTCTTTTAGTCTACCTTGTGTTGCTGTTTGTTATTTGTTGCCAGGTTTTTGAGAGAGAGAGAGTGAGAAGAGAGATGCAGGTAGAGAGAGGGAGAGAGAGAGAGAGAGAGAGCAAATGAGAGAGGTTGTTAGGTTTTTGACGTGTGAGGAGTTTGGTGAAAGGATCAGAAGTGATGGAGATGAGAGGTTCTGTCAAGGGTCGAGTAGAACGTCGTAACCACTGAGTGGTGAGCGACGTTACATGACTAAAAATCAGAAATGCCAGTGATTTGACGTGTTTGTTGATGTGAAGGTAGAAAGAGCCGGAGAGAGGGGGGGGGGGGGGAATGAGAAGGTGAAGTGTGTTAGTGTGTGTGTGTTAGAGAGATGACTGTGTTCGATAAATATATCGTCCCAGAATTTTTTAGCTATATAAGCTAGGGCACATTTTATTGCAGAGATAGTACCAGGAAATGGTTGCATATTGAATTTCTAGAAGTTGAATTTGTGTATGTGTGTGTTGAGTGTTGCAGAAATTGTTACCTATTGAGTGTACACACACAAGTTTACCAGTCCAGTTAATAAATATGTGCTGGCAAAGATAGATTAGACGACTGAGGGAGAGTATAGATAGGTCGAATAGTTAGAATTGGTCAATCTCCTTGCGGGCCCTCCTGGCATGATTATATAGGTGATACAAATACATAGTACAGTACTCTCATTGCAAAGTGTGTATAATGCGGCCTAGTACAGTACTCTCATTGCAAAGTGTGTATAATGCGGCCTACTATTGGGTTATACATTTTGTATTTTGCCGGATAGGACACAATTTGGTACCAGGAATACACAAGCGCGTCACACATTTTAGATGTGAGCGGATATTTATCTGCACCATCTCCGTCGTGACTAACGGTACCCGTCTTACAGACATTGTCACGCACCTATCCCAGCTATGCTAATCTCTGTATTACAACTATTGAGAGCGGTAAGTCATTTTCCGTCCCAAATACCTCCACGTTGTCAAACCCATGTATCATTATAAAGACTTCGAAGAGTTGATCTTGTTTTCCACACACTTCCAACCAAAAGAGACCTAGAGCTTTAATTTTGTCCTAAAAGACCCATTTTCCAAATCAGGTAATAAGAGGTCTAGCCCCTGCTTGGACTCGTTCTAGTCGCGTCATGTCTTGCCTGAGTGCTGATGGCCATTTTTTTTTTTTTTTACCTCCGTCTACGTATTGTGAAAAACCTGTTATCCTCCGGTGAATTGTGGGGGTGAGTGAGTGAAGTGTTCAATATTGAACAGCATAGTCTAAAAGAGACCGTATTATACCATTGTAATGTGTAACACGAACGCTCTCGTCGCTGTGAGTCTTTCTTACACATATAAAGAAAACATTCCTTGTTCATATATGCAACATCTATACTAAATCAGTCACAGTCTTCTTCATTATACTTCATTGCACCGCTTGGAAAAGATTAGGTCGTTGATAATCAGAACAACCGCCCGAGATAATCCAAGTCAATCTCTTCTGGATTCTTTCTCTTCTCCCTCCTCCTCCTCCTCCTCCTCCTCCTCCTACTCCTCCTCCTCCTCCTCCTCCTCCTCCTCCTCCTCCTCCTCCTCCTCCTCCTCCTCCTCCTCCTCCTTTGTTATCCTTTTCTCTACCTCGTAGTCAATAAATTAGTAGTTTTAGATATCTAAACTGCCCCGTAAGGACCAATAGATATGTTGCAGTTTGTTCTCCAGTTTGTATTCCTTTGT
>CM064485.1:65581814-65601814 GCA_032716605.1 Paralithodes platypus
GTAGATGAGTGATAGCAAGTCTGCAGTGAAAGATAAACCGTATATGTATTTATTCCGTAGAAAAACAAAATAAAATTAAGGGTGGTCTGAGGGTTTTATAGAAATACGGTCAAAAAGGCTGTTCTGTAAGAAGTAAGGAATAGCTTGAATATAATGATTTCTGGTTTGATCTTGTTTTCATCAATAAAACTCATATTTTCAATTCAGTTGTTGTACGTTCACTTATTCACTACGCTTATCTACCCATTCACTCTCACTCTCTCTCTCTCTCTCTCTCTCCAAAAGAACGTTCATTTACTACGCTTACCTTCCCACTCACTCTCTTTCTCTCTATCTCTCGCATTCCTTCATTTGTTTTCACTCTTAATGAAGCCAAATTCCGATGATCAGAGAAAGAGACTGGCCGACCCGCTAATTAAATGTTGCACTTGGAATTCTTCGCTCCTCGTCTAGTATTATAAGAAATAAATAAAAATAAAAATAAAACCATTTTAATCGTCGCAATAGAAGGAGGGAGGAGAAGGGGGGGGGGGGGAGTTGAAAAAGAATGCCTGAACTACCCGATAAAATTCATTCTTAAGAGTGAGAGAGAGAGAGACAGAGAGAGGTTAGCGAATGAGAGCGAGGTTAGCGAATGAGAGAGAGGTTAGCGAATGAGAGAGAGAGGTTAGCGAATGAGAGAGAGAGAGAGAGGTTAGCAAATGAGGTAGATGAATGAATGATGTGGGGAGAGGCCTCACGAGTGATGAAAGTAGAGTTGGAAGTTCAAGGTAAAGTGGTGAAGGATGAAGAGTTGGAGAGGTAAAAGCTTGCAGGCGATCTGCATTGCTGTTTTTGTTTTATTATAGTTGAGTGTCATTTGACTGTAGAAGACTTCTCTGGTGCAGATATTGAGGTAGATAGGTCGATTAACAGCAATATATACTTGGATAAACATAGATACATAAATATAAGAGACAAATAAATAGAAAAACAAAGACAAGACCAAGCGAAACACCAAGACATAGAGAAGACGCAAAACGAGGCAGATTTCATAACCTCATTAACATTTATATTGTCAAAGCTTTCCCATGCATAAATTAAGCTGGATTTACAGTCTATTTTTTTCCAGCAACTAAACCCTTTCGCACACAAGGAAGCGATTTGCGCCCTTTCTGTGATACTTAAACGCCTTTGTGACTATCAGGTGTTTAAAGAACTTTAATTTAGTTATTTCAACCTCTGTAGTTGTCTTTCAGCTAGATGTGGCCAGAAAACTAATTTTGAAGAGGTAATTATGAGATTAAGATCATTCTATTTCTGAATACTAAACGGCAACCCCGACACATGAAAGGGTTAAGGGGATATGGGCTTATTTATTTGCTATTTATGTATGTTTTTGTTATTATTTGTTCTAGTTTCCTTCCTAGACCACCATCAAACTTTAAACACAACATCCATAAGATCCCCCTTCTAGATTAAATTGTAAATTTCCCGGCCAAAGGCCGTTTCTTCAAAAATGACAGGCTCACCATCGTTCGCCAGGAAAAAAATCAACACCGAAAAAGCACGAAAGGTCTTAATATTAACAAAGAAATGAGGCGAAAGGTCAGTTAAAATCGAAAAACTAATGGAGCAAACATCTTAAAATCTGAAAACTAATGGGGCTAAACAAGAGGGAGAAGAGGATCTAGAAAAACTACCCATCTCCCTTTAAAAGGTTGCAAGAAAATCATGGCCCGAAAACGTACTCTTGGATTTACAAGTGTTCTTCCATCAACTAATTTTGGCACTATTTCGTACCGATTTCGGCAACTGTCCTGGAGGTAGATTATAATAGGCGATCAAATCCTCCCAAGTGTATATTCCAGAAGCTGTTAAGGGGACATGGGCGTCAATATTTGCTCATTTGTGTATCTTTTTATCATGTTTTTAAAGTTTCCTCCCTAAACCCCAATCAAGCTTAATATAACACCCGGCCAAGACCCTCCATCAAGATAAATTTGTATATTTTTCCGGCCGAAGGCCGATTCCTCTTAAATTACAGGCTCGCTATTTCTCGCCAGGAAATAATCGACACCTACAAATTACAGTAATTATATATTAGCTATCTGTAGATGTTTTGATTAATATCAAAAGGGATCTGCTGGAATTAAATGTTAATTATGATACACATTGCAGCTTTCTTTGCTAGAGGCCCTTCCTAATCTATATAAAATCGTCTAGTGTTAGCAAGAAACAGTTAAAAAGACGCCATGGTATATATACTGAAGGAGTTAAAGAGGACACACTAAATATTGTTTACAAGCTGTTCCTATCTATCTATCTATATACTCAGGCCCAATCCCCACTTTTCCTATTTTTGTATTATTATTATTATTTATTTATTTTGGGGGGGGACGACTCGAGACAGAGCCAGAATAGGGACAACACAAAACACACAACATCAAAATACAAATTCACACACATCTAAGCTGTTCCTAATCTGTATAAAATCCTCTAGTATTAGCAAGAATATTTGAAGACGCCGTGGCTACAGAAAGGGATTTAAGGGGAGAGGGGTCGCTTTTCTGGGCCCTCTTCTTCCTCATGTTTAGCCCCATTAGTTTTCAGAGTTTATGACGTTCAGCCCATTAGTTTGGCGATTTTAAGACCTTTCACCCCATTTCTTTGTCAACATTAAGAGTTTGTGTTATTTAGGTGTCGATTTTTTCCTGGCGAGCGATAGCGGGCCTGTAAGAGGAACCGGCCTGGACATAACATGTTTCTACCAAAGAATTTACAAATATATCTCGAAAGAAGGGTCCTGGGGTTGTTTTTGTTTTAAGTTTGATGGAGGTCTAGCGAGGAAACTAGAAACATAATAAATACATGAAAATACGACCAAAAAGTCGTATGACCCTCTAGTGACCCTCTAATTATTTTGTATGACGACGAAAACTCTAATATACTGTAGGTCATAAACAAACATGTTGATGGTGAAATTTTCAAAATATATATAAATAAGTTGATGGCGAAAAAAAAAAAAAAAAATCCACCCAAAATATTGACTTTACTACAATAATAAGGACGAAATTTGTTTCCTTAATGAGACGACGTGTTTACTTTTACGTCATGCTTCATTATGTGTCGCTGAGAGAGAGAGAGAGAGAGAGAGAGAGAGAGAGAGAGAGAGAGAGAGAGAGAGAGAGAGAGAGAGAGAGAGAGAGAGAGAGAGAGAGAGAGAGAGTGAGAGAGAGAGAGAGAGAGAGAGAGAGAGAGAGAGAGAATGTTAGATAGATGTGTGAAAACAGTGTTAGATAGATAGATAGGTACAGATAGATAGAGATAAGACAGATTGATAGATATAGATAAATAGATAGATAGATAGATAGAAAAAGATAAGAGATTATGAGGTGAACTTACTGAAGGAACGGACATAAAGAACTAGAGAAGGAAGAAAGCATAATTAAGATCAATGCACACATAATAACAAGTAATACAGAGCCATAGTACTTATATAATACAGAGCCATAGTACTTATATAATACAGAGCCATAGTACTTATATAATACAGAACCATAGTACTTATATAATACAGAGCCATAGTACTTATATAATACAGAGCCATAGTACTTATATAATACAGAGCCATAGTACTTATATAATACAGAGCCATAGTACTTATATAATACAGAGCCATAGTACTTATATAATACAGAGCCATAGTACTTATATAATACAGAGCCATAGTACTTATATAATACAGAGCATAGTACTTATATAATACAGAGCCATAGTACTTATATAATACAGAGCCATAGTACTTATATAATACAGAGCCATAGTACTTATATAATACAGAACCATAGTACTTATATAATACAGAACCATAGTACTTATATAATACAGAGCCATAGTACTTATATAATACAGAGCCATAGTACTTATATAATACAGAGCCATAGTACTTATTAATACAGAACCATAGTACGTATATAATACAGAGCCATAGTACTTATATAATACAGAGCCATAGTACTTATATAATACAGAGCCATAGTACTTATATAATACAGAGCCATAGTACTTATATAATAGAGCCATAGTACTTATATAATACAGAGCCATAGTACTTATATAATACAGAGCCATAGTACTTATATAATACAGAGCCATAGTACTTATATAATACAGAGCCATAGTACTTATATAATACAGAGCCATAGTACTTATATAATACAGAGCCATAGTACTTATATAATACAGAGCCATAGTACTTATATAATACAGAGCCATAGTACTTATATAATACAGAGCCATAGTACTTATATAATACAGAGCCATAGTACTTATATAATACAGAGCCATAGTACTTATATAATACAGAGCCATAGTACTTATATAATACAGAGCCATAGTACTTATATAATACAGAGCCATAGTACTTATATAATACAGAGCCATAGTACTTATATAATACAGAGCCATAGTACTTATATAATACAGAGCCATAGTACTTATATAATACAGAGCCATAGTACTTATATAATACAGAACCATAGTACTTATATAATACAGAGCCATAGTACTTATATAATACAGAGCCATAGTACTTATATAATACAGAGCCATAGTACTTATATAATACAGAGCCATAGTACTTATATAATACAGAGCCATAGTACTTATATAATACAGAGCCATAGTACTTATATAATACAGAGCCATAGTACTTATATAATACAGAGCCATAGTACTTATATAATACAGAGCCATAGTACTTATATAATACAGAGCCATAGTACTTATATAATACAGAACCATAGTACTTATATAATACAGAGCCATAGTACTTATATAATACAGAGCCATAGTACTTATATAATACAGAGCCATAGTACTTATATAATACAGAACCATAGTACTTATATAATACAGAGCCATAGTACTTATATAATACAGAGCCATAGTACTTATATAATACAGAGCCATAGTACTTATATAATACAGAACCATAGTACTTATATAATACAGAGCCATAGTACTTATATAATACAGAGCCATAGTACTTATATAATACAGAGCCATAGTACTTATATAATACAGAGCCATAGTACTTATATAATAGAGCCATAGTACTTATATAATACAGAGCCATAGTACTTATATAATAGAGCCATAGTACTTATATAATACAGAGCCATAGTACTTATATAATACAGAGCCATAGTACTTATATAATACAGAGCCATAGTACTTATATAATACAGAGCCATAGTACTTATATATACAGAGCCATAGTACTTATATAATAGAGCCATAGTACTTATATAATACAGAGCCATAGTACTTATATAATACAGAGCCATAGTACTTATATAATACAGAGCCATAGTACTTATATAATAGAGCCATAGTACTTATATAATACAGAGCCATAGTACTTATATAATACAGAGCCATAGTACTTATATAATACAGAGCCATAGTACTTATATAATACAGAGCCATAGTACTTATATAATACAGAGCCATAGTACTTATATAATACAGAGCCATAGTACTTATATAATACAGAGCCATGGTACTTTCTTAGATTACCAAAAGAAGCGATAAATAAGTTACTAAAGGATTCAAATTACCGTCAGCTGGAAATAAACAGATAATGTACTTGTAATAGAAGATATTTAACCCGTTCAGTACCAGGGACATCATTTCCATCATAATCTAGCAAGTAATAGACGATTTTATTCAGCTTAGGAAGGACCTCTAGCAATATTAAGGCTTCAAACTATGTTAACCAACCCACAGATCCTTCCTTAGCTGCATAATTTCGTATACATATAGCTAGAATAATATGTGAGACTCGTCGCTGGTACTCAAAGGGTTAAGATTAGTTCGAAGATCTAACAAGGCCTACTCCTAACTCCCCAGATCTTATCTTAATCCATCTTTCTAGAATTTCTGAAGATCATGATGTCTCAGCAGTCATTATGTTTGACTCGGTTTGACTCATTCTGTTTTCTATTAATGTATGTTGGATATTGAATAAGGTGGGTAAGTGTACGAACATGTTTATAATTATGTCTCACTCGAAATGAAATGTATTTGTTTAGATAATACTGATACAAATTATTGAACAAAATATACTTGGAACCGAGACATCACTTATTTGGGTGACTACATACAAATATATTATTATATAAAATGACGCTCACAAATATATGCGCAGACATGAACTGATGCATGTAGTCGCACGCGCACACACAAACGCACTTCCACGCCACAGGGTTACCTATCTGCACGCGGGAGCTCAATCCCTACATTTCATACACGCTATATATATATTTCATTTTATTTCACACACATATAATCTCAATCTCTCTCTCTCTCTGACAAACACACACACACACACACACACGAGCGCGCACACACACACAAGCAGATACATTTTGTCTGTCTCCCTCACACTCACACACAGACACACACTCTCTCTCACACACGCACACTCACTCACACACACAAACACTCACCTCACACTTACTCACACCCACACACTCTCTCTCTCTCTCTCTCTCACACACACACACACACTGACGCATGAAAGATAAGTTTTGTCTGTCTGTCTCGTTCCCCCCCTCACACACACACACACACACACACAGATACATTTTGTCTGTCTCCCTCACACTCACACACATTCACTCGCACACACACACACTCACACCCACACACTCACCCACACACATACACTATCTCACTCACACACACACACTGACGCATGAAAGATAAGTTTTGTCTATCTGTCTGTCTCGTTCCCCCCCTCACACACACACAGACAGACACACACACAAACACAAACACAAACACACACACACACATACACCTAGCCCTCTTCCAATTTCTTATCTCCTGCGTCCTATCAACATCTATAATTGACTTGGAAATAAGAAGGTAAACGAATTTCACTCTAAACTTTTTTTTTCGGATCTTTTTTTGAGTTTAATGTCCCAGGCCAAGAGGTATTAATATTTATGGCGAAATTATGAAGGGAGGTTGATATTAGGAGGTGGAGAATGAGGAAGTGAGAGTAAATAGAGGAAGTAGGGGAGACAAGTAGTAAATAGAGAGAATATGAAGGTGAAGAACGAACAAGAAGTAATAGAGAAAAACAGGTATTTATATTTATAGGGAAATTATGAAGGAAAGTGGATATTAAAAGTTAAGAGTAAATAGTGGAATAGAGTAAATGAAAGAAGACAGAGCATAGAAAATGGGGGATTATTATTTATGGCGTAATTATGAAGGAAGGGTAATATCAAATTTATATGAATAGACAATAAATTACATTAAATTAAAGAAGAGGAGACTAGAAAAGTGAACACAGTGGGAAAAGGAAGAATTTGAGGAAGCCAATACATACGACAGAGAAATACGTACCGTATATTATAGGTACCGTATATTATAGGTACCGTATATTATAGGTACCGTATATTATAGGTACCGTATATTATAGGTACCGTATATTATAGGTACCGTATATTATAGGTACCGTATATTATAGGTACCGTATATACAGTATATTTATCAAAATCAACAAGATACCGGTATATATGAAAAGGTAGTAGATAAAACAACGAGAGGAAAAGGACAGAGAGGACTCAAGAAAAAAATATGAAGATAAATAAAGCCAAACACAAGAGAAAAGAGGTGTCGATGATAATATTGCAACTATAAAGGAAGGTCGATAATAAGAGGTGATGGATAGTGAGGGAATGAGGTGATGGATATACAGAATAGCCAACAAGAGGGACAAGAAGAAAGAAAGGGAATGAGTTAATGGGGAAACAGATCAAATATAATGTAAAACTTGCAAACAAACAAACCAAAACAGGGACGAGATACACAGAGGAGCCAAGAAAATGTGATAAAGTGGGATGAGAACGAGAGGCAAGAAATTAATAAAGATAACGGGAAAATATGCATTAATATTTATGTCAAAATTATGAGTGAAGGTTAATAAATGAGAGTGGATTATAAGTAACTGTAATTTGTGGGAGTAGGAGCAGGTGGCAGGAACAATGAACACAGAGGAAATGCAAAATAGATTAAGGAAAAACGTGAAGGGAAAGAGGAAGAGAAACAGATAAAAAGGAAGGCAATTGCAGAAGGAAGATATAAGACTTTATATATATATATATATATATATATATATATATATATATATATATATATATATAGAGAGAGAGAGAGAGAGTGAGAGTGAGTAGCGTTGAGGAAGGGAGGGGGGGGGGGGGGGAGATCATATTTGCATTAACTGGCAACTTTTTCCCCGCCTCAATTTTTGCCATTCCGCTTAACTGGAGGGGCACTGGAAGAGGGGGGGGGGATGTGTATGGAGGGGTAGATAGGGTAAAGACAAGAGGGGGGGAAAGGGGGTGGGGGGAGGTATGGAAGCAGAGATGAGGGCAAGGGAGGGAGGGAGGAAGGTATGGAGGCGAGGGGGGGAGGTATGGAAGCAGATATGAGGGAAAGGGGGGGGGGGGGGGGGGAGGAGGCAAGGGAGGAGAGAGAGAGGGGGAGGGAGGAGTTGCCAGATGCCATGACGTGATAGTAAATAATGAAAAAATGGTAGGCTGCAATATTGCCAAGTCCAACATAAAAAAAATCCTCCACTCCCGCCCATACAAACCCCATCCCACATGCCCATCCCTACCAGTTATCCCTTCCTTTAACTCCTACCTTCGCTAACCAATGATGCCAGACAGAAAAGACAGGTCAAAATTATCGTAGAGGGAATAATTAATAGGTAAAGGGCGGGCGTCGTTTAAGGTATGGAGATCAAAACAATCTGGTAAAACTGCGCGCGGCTGGCGGATGTACGATGAGCCGCGGGGATTGGTGGATTGATCAAAGAGAGAGAGAGAGAGAGAGAGAGAGAGAGAGAGAGAGAGAGAGAGAGAGAGAGAGAGAGAGAGAGAGAGAGAGAGAGAGAGAGAGAGAGGAACTTAACAAATAAGTGGAAACCAAAACAATACAATTATAACAAAACAGAAGAGAAGCTTAAAGTATAAAAAGGGATAACAAAACAATATAATTTAAATATCAGGAACCATGTGAACACGAAAGGAGATGTGTACTGTATATAAATAAGGAACACACACAATATAATAACGAGCCAAAAGATAATGGAATGACAAATAGACGATCAGAGAGTTGGGAACAAAAATGGCATACAAGGAATGAGAAAAAGAGATAAAATACATCACAAATTGAAAATAAGAGCAATATGAAACACTTAAAAAGGAAAATGGAAGAAAAAAGTGAAACTAAAGTAAAATAATGATGAAAGGGATAAGAGTAATATAGACGATAGAAGAAGAGGTGAGGATAACGAAGGAAAGAGAAGATAAAATTAAGAATAAAAAAGAAAAATTACAGATATGACACTATATATATATATATATATATATATATATATATATATATATATATATATACACACACACACACACACACACACGAGTATATTCCTGAAATGATATATTAATCCTCTTCTTGAGTTCTTGTCCTAATACCTTTATTGACTGCAGGTAATGGAATTCAATTAACTAATCAAACAGTCGGATCAACTCGAGCTAGTTCCTTACAGTGTCGAGGACCTCATGACTAATCTGAGTATAATAGTCCTCCCATGTCCTGATTGATAAAATTAAGTCATCGTATTTGAGACGTTACTGGAGAATTTAAGAAGGTACACGTCAATAGTTTGGCGATAATAATACGCCTCAAATAATTCAGGTGTCAAGTTTATTATGAGAGAGAGAGAGAGAGAGAGAGAGAGAGAGAGAGAGAGAGAGAGAGAGAGAGAGAGAGAGAGAGAGAGAGAGAGAGAGAGAGAGAGAGAGAGAGAGAGAGAGAGAGAGAGTCAAACAAGGAAGCGGGAATGTGGAAAAGGGTGGAAGAGGCAGGAGAAAGAGGGGAGGAAGAAAGAGATGATACAAAATAAGAAAAGACTGAAGGTAGCAAAGAAATGACACGCGTCTATTTCCAACAGATATATATATATATATATATATATATACATACTGTAAAGATCAAATTTTAATTTGTCTAGTTGAGCTTCGTTCATTTACATTAACTTTGTGCATTCATCATCTTTAGCATTAACCTTTTCAATACAGGTCACATCTTTTTTTTTATTTAAATTTGTTTTATATTTAGATGACTTTATGCAGCATAGAAAGGTTCTGTAGGATTGTAAAAGCTAACTGTGTTCGATTATACCCTTTTATTTTCTATAGGTCATTCCTAAGTTGAAAGAAATCGTCTAATGTTGGCCAGTATAAATTAGAAAAAGTATTCCTTTACTGACGGGGTTAATCATCTTTCATTTCAGTTAATATATCCCAATTATATTTTATATCTTAGTCATTCTATTTTTATCTGAATCAAATTACGTCAATTTAATTATATATAATTTATACAATATAATATTTTTCTCCAATAGTCCTTTTTTCACGTCGACACCACATAGCCTTTGTCATGAGTCAGGCAATCACGATTATACAGTATTTCAACCATTATTCTCAACTCTCCTCAAAATCATTCTGAAACTAAATTATCTATACCGGTACTTTCCTTGTCTAGAGTGTTGTCAATGTAAGCTCTCTATCTCTCCCTCTCTCTCGGCTTATATCTACCTGGTGCTTTATTTCTACTTTACAGTGAGACATAGCCACGATTAACTCCTCCCAATAACTAACTAACCAACTAATTACAAGTAACTAACCAACACACTGACTCACTCCCCCAGTCACACACACACACTCTCTCTCTCTCTCTCTCTCTCTCTCTCTCCCTTCCCAAGAAACCCAGTGGACCCTACCAAACGATCCCAGCACACCAAGATCCCATTCCTTCCTTCTGTCTTGCCCTTCCATTTCCCTCAAATATTTATAGATTAATTCGACAGCCGGGGTGTGCCAAATTATTGAGGTGTGGGGGAGAGGTATGACTGCTCGCTCTCTCTCTCTCTCTCTCTCTCTCTCTCTCTCTCTCTCTCTCTCTCAAATTTATTAGTATCTATGTCTTCTTATCATACTTACATTTTATTGTGTATTTATAAAGTGTTGCAATATTTATAATCGCTCTCGCTCTCTCTCTCTCTCTGATATTTGGTAAATCACTCCCATATTCTTTCTTTGTACAGTAGGCCTATATATTGGCATCTGAATCTTCCTGTCAAGCTTAGTCTCGCTCTCATTGTCTCTTTCTCAATTATTTGATAAGGTCCTTTTCTTAACCTTTCCTGTAGCTCAGAGATCGAAGAATAACTACTGATTGCAGCAGCTGCCAATATCTCTCTCTCTCTCTCTCTCTCTCTCTGGCGTCGCCCAAGTTATGACTCATTTCGCAGTAATCTTAAATGAAATGTCTTGGATTTCTTTGTTGTCCTGAAATAAATATTGAGGGGGTCGGGAAGAGAAATGGAGAGGGGGGGGGAGGGGGGGGAAGAAGGGGAAGAAGGGGGGGGGAAGAGGGAGAGAAGGGGGTGTAGGGAGGGATGGAGGGGGGGGGAGGAAGTGAAGGGGGTGTAGGGAGGGAAGCAGGGAGGGAGGGGGAAGGGAGGGAGTTAATAAAACTAAGTGTTCAAATAACTTGGGGTCCAGTCCAATGTGATACTTTGAATTGAATGGAAAGAATGACAAAGATAGAAGGCATCAGTATTACAGTATTACAGAGATAGAAGGCATCAGTATTACAGTATTACAGAGATAGAAGGCATCAGTATTACAGAGATAGAAGGCATCAGTATTACAGTATTACAGAGATAGAAGGCATCAGTATTACAGTATTACAGAGATAGAAGTCATCAGTATTACAGTATTACAGAGATAGAAGGCATCAGTATTACAGTATTACAGAGATAGAAGGCATCAGTATTACAGTATTACAGAGATAGAAGGCATCAGTATTACAGTATTACAGAGATAGAAGGCATCAGTATTACAGTATTACAGAGATAGAAGGCATCAGTATTACAGTATTACAGAGATAGAAGGCATCAGTATTACAGAGATAGAAGGCATCAGTATTACAGTATTACAGAGATAGAAGGCATCAGTATTACAGTATTACAGAGATAGAAGTCATCAGTATTACAGTATTACAGAGATAGAAGGCATCAGTATTACAGTATTACAGAGATAGAAGGCATCAGTATTACAGTATTACAGAGATAGAAGGCATCAGTATTACAGTATTACAGAGATAGAAGGCATCAGTATTACAGTATTACAGAGATAGAAGTCATCAGTATTACAGTATTACAGAGATAGAAGGCATCAGTATTACAGTATTACAGAGATAGAAGGCATCAGTATTACAGTATTACAAAGATAGAAGGCATCAGTATTACAGAATGACAAAGATAGAAGGCATCAGTATTACAGTATTACAAAGATAGAAGGCATCAGTATTACACTGATGGCAACGTATATAAAATAGTACCCCTACTCTGAGATACGCAGAGATACCACAATCACAATAGTATTAGCTAAAGGACCGGCATAGGGCTGATCTGGGGTAGCATGGTGTGTGGGGGATGTGCATAGAAGGTTAAATCATATTTAGCCATAACTGTTACTAAAGAATCATAATAAATAATATCGCAAGCACCACCACTACAACCAACACTATTTGTAACCAGTATCACCATTAACCCCTTCATAACCAAGCCGTCTTTTCCATTGTATTCTGGCTATGATTAGACAGTTTTATTTAGCTTAGGAAGGACTTGGAGTCATTAAAAGGCTTCAAAGTATCTCGAGTCACCCTTTTAACTACCACAGATCCTTCCTCAGCTATATATACTCCTCTAGATATTTTTGAAATAATAGACAAGTTCATGCTCGGTAATGAAGGGGTTAAGGGGAGGTATTTAGTTTATTCCCTAGACCTCCATCAAGCTTAAAATTAAACCCCCTTGACCCCCTTTCAAGATAAATTTGTACATTTTTCGGCAGAAAAATTTCCCGGCCGAAGGCCGGTTCCTCTTATATTACAGGCTCGCTATCGCTCGCCAGGAAAAAATCTATACCTAAATGGTACGAAAGGTCTTAAAATTGACAGAAATCGGGCGAACGTTCTTAGAATCGCCAAACTAATGGGGTGAACATCTTAAAAACTCAAAAGCAATGGGGCTAAACATGAGGGAGAAAGAGGTAAAGAAAAAAATCCTCAAGTGGAAATCTCCCCTTAAGACGTTGCTATTAGGACGTGTAGAGCACTTTATCTTTAAATGTATGTAATGTATATAGGCATATAAAGTGGATGTATAATGTAACACAATCACAACCATTAAAACCACTATTAAAACTACTACCGCTGCTACTAAGATCCTCACAACCACCATAACAACCACAACCACCGCCACAGGTACAATCAGCACGACCACCACCACTACCACAACTACCAGCATTATTGAAAGTCGATAATAAGACAATCACAACCATTAAAACCACTATTAAAACTACTACCGACACTACTAAATCTCTCATATCTACTATAACAACCACAATCACCAACACCACCATCACCACAACTACCAACATTATTGAAAGTCGATAATAGGAAGACATATTAGAACCATACTTGGAAACAGTCAATGGTTGGGGTACTCTAATTTACTGGTTATGGGGTAAACCTCTTTCCTGCAGTATCACACACACACACACACTCATTCATTCACTCTCTCACACACACAAGCATATACATACAATGATATAACGTAAACATACGATACAGTTATACGCACGAATATACGCACACACACACACACACACACGAATATACGCACACACGAATATAGGCACACAAACTGATATAATATGCAAAAGAACTATACAAATTCACATAATTAGACACACAATAAGAAAGACACACATACAGGTAATTAGCTATAGGCCTCAGTACACACACACATTATGTTTTCTTTCCTTCATATATTTGTTCTTCCCTTACTTCCATCACTTCTCTAATTTAATCCTCTCATCTTTTCTCACTTATGTCTTTGGTTCCTTTCATCGTACTCTCTCTCTCTCTATCTCTCTCTCTCTCTACTCCTAGCTACTCCATCATAAAGCTGCTGTCTCGTCATCAAAGCCAACTACTTGATTGCATTCTCGCTTTTGTCATTCCACGCCTAGTTACTTTATTTGTTGGCAACTCTATCTGCCCAGGTTACTATGCAGCGAATGTCAATAAAAAAATAAAAGTAACCAAAAAAATAAAAAATAAAAACAAATCTATATATATGTCGAAAGACCTCGGAAAAGAAATGCTTGGTATGCCTTTGAGGAGGACTATTGTTGTTGTTGTTGTTGTTGTTCCTATTTGTTGTCGATGTGTTTGTATTGATGTTAATAGTTGTTGTTTTTGTCGTGTTTGGATTGCTGGTCTTTGTTGTTATTGTTATTTTTATTTGTGTTTGTATTTGGAAGAGGGAGACAAAAGGCAGAACTACCTATGACGGTTGAAAGTAAACAAACGCGAACTAGACATCCCTCGAAAGGAATGAACAAACAAATAGACATGTACTTTACAAACTGTTATCAGTTTTTTGTTTTAGATTTTAATACCATCCCATTAGTTTGACGATTCTAAGAACTTTCGCCTCATTTCTGTCTATTGTAAGAACTTTTGTGCCATTTAGGTGTCGATTTGTTTCTGGCGAGCGATAGAGCCTTTATTTTAAGAGGAACCGGCCTTTGGCCGGCGAATTTTTCTACCGAAAAATGTACAAATTTATCTTGAAAGGGAGTCTAGGGGGTGTAATGTTAAGCTTGATGGAGGTCTAGGGAACAAAATATAAACCTCCCCTTAAGGTTGAAAGTAAAGAAACACCAACTAGCTATCCCTAGAAAATACAAACTTTTATCAGATAAATGAAAAAATAGGGTTAAGGTTGAAAGTAATGAAACACTAACTAGACATCCCTCGAAATCAATGGACCAAGACTATCAGACATAAATTATACTGTATCAACTTTTATCAGGTAAAAACATATATAAATAAATAAATAAATAGGGTTAAAGTTGGAAGTAAAGAAACACTAACTAGCTATCCCTCGAAAGAAATGAACCAAAACTCCAAAACTGTCAGACATTATACTTTACCAACTTTTATCAGGTAAATAAAAATGGTGAGACTAATTAATGGGCGTGAGTGGAAGTTTTGATGGGCTGTGAAAGACATGAAAAAGCGGGAAAAATATAAAAAGAAAATGTTGATATGAAGAATGGGGATGATGAGGAGGAAGAAGAGGAAGAAAGGAGGAGGAGGGGGAGGAGGAGGAAAAAGATAAGAAGAGGATAAAGGAATACAAATATATACAAAGGACTTACAAACTACAACAGACCTATTGGTTCTTACGGGGCTGGATAAGGAGGAGGAATAGGAAAATGAAGAGACGGAAGAGGAGAGGAGGAAAGAGGATAAGAAGCAGAAGGAGGAGGAGGAGGAGGAAGAGGAGGTTTTATGGTGTTTATATATGTAATGCAACCGAGTTTTAGTTGCTAATTCTGCTGATATCAATGTTTATACCCCAATGTACCTTGCATGTGGCTCTTTTTGCTTTGTGGGAGACACTCGTTACAGGCAGCCTGGCTTTTGTCTCCTTCATACCCATAACAAAAATGTTTATAGCCTGACATTACTCGCAAGTGGTCAATTGGCCACTTCCGCGTTTTGGGCAATAAGGAAGTTGGAGCTGTAAACATATAGATATCTAGCAGAGATTAAATTAAATGAGTTTGTGATGGATAGAAAGGTTGTTGAATTTGATTTCATTAATTTGAAAATTTACTATAAAAAAAAGGAAAAGTGGGGATTGGGCCTGAGTATATAGATAGATAGATAGATAGATATATAGATAGATAGATAGATAGATAGATAGATAGATAGATAGATAGATAGATAGATAGATAGATAGATAGATAGATAGATAGATAGAAATGTAGTACAACCAAAATATAGTTGGTAATTCTGTTAAATATCGTTGTCTACATCTCCAACTTCCTTATAGCCTGAAAGTACTCATAAGTGGTCAATCCTCCACTCCGACTAAGCCATAATGAGGCAAAATATGCATACATAAATGGATAATTGACCACTTGCGAATTTCAGGCTATAAGGAAGTTGGAGCCGTAAACATCAATAATAAACAGAAATGCATAATAACATAATAAACAGAAATGCATAATAACGTACGTGTGTGATGGCTAAAAAGTATGTTGAATAGGGTTTTATGTATTAATAAATGTACTACGACCGTATTTTAGCTGTAAATTCTGTTAAATATCGTTGTCTACAGCTCCAACTTCCTTATATAGCCTGAAACTACTCATAAGTGGTCAATTCTCCACCCAGACAAGAGGCAAAATACGCATACATAAATGGATAATTGGCAGCACAGTACAGGGAGGGCAGGATGTAAGGGAGCCCACCTCGCTTTTCTTCTCTTTCTCTCCCTCTCTCTTTGGCTTTTATCCATTCGGCCCCATTCAGCCTACTGTTTTAAGACGTTTACCCCCATCCAGGTGTCAATATTTTCCTGGCGAGCGGTAGCGGGCCAGCATATATTTTTCTTTTGACAGCAAGCTAAATTTGTAAATTTTTCGATAGAAAAATTTCTCCGGCAAAGCCGGATTTCTCCATACAATGCTGGCTCGCTTTCGCTCGCCAGGAAGAAATCGACACCTGGATGGGGATAGTCTTAAAAACAGTTGGCTGAATGGGGCCGAATGGATACAAGCCAGGGAAAAAGAGAAAAGGAGAGAAAGATAAATAAAAGCCGGTGACCCCCCGTAAGGATGGGACGTACACTACTCTGTGGCGGCGGAGGTGGGAGTTAAAAAGGCAGCGTAAATATTCATGATCTGCCGTGGCTGATTAAGGGTATATTTTCACTTAAAGGGGTGATCTTTTTCTGGACCCCCTTCTCCCTCATGTTTAGCCCCATTTTATTGGCGATTTTCAGACCTTTCGCCACATTTCTTTTGTCATATTTAAGATCTTTCGTGCCATTTAGGTGTCGATTTTTATCCGGCGAGCGTAAGCCAGTCTGCAATTTTAGATAAAACTAGCCTTCGGCAAGGACAATTTTCTACCGAAAAATGTACAAATGTAATTCTAAGGGGGGTTATGGGGTATATAATGATAAGCTTGGTGGAGGTCTAGGGAGCAAACTAAAAACCTCCCCTTAAGTGAGACCATGAGTATTGTGTATAGCTATTTGTGAAACTTAGGAATGTAGATAAATTATGTATTGTTCAATATAATGTAGATACATATGCAGTATATATAAAGTTATCCTGGGGAATACAAACACCATATCTAAAATTACATATATACACACACGTAAGCACATATATCCACAACAACAATAACAACAATAACATCAACAACAACCACACACACACACACACACATCCAGCCACTCATTAGAAGAAGTTATCCCTGAAGAATACAAAACTTCCTCCCCGCCTTCTTAATTTGTCTGTTGTTGGTGTTTGGGCAAAAGTTCTCCTTCAGCCGGACTAGCAGAAGCGGTAGTAGGAGGGGGAAGGAGAGATTAGGATTACGAGATGAGAAGTTCTGTGTGTTTAGTCTGTCTGTCTATCTATATATCTACTTAGTACTTACCTACCTACCTATATCTATCTATCTATTATACACAGACTAGCAGAAGTGGTAGTAGAAGGGAGGGGGGAGGAGGAGAGATTATGAGATGAGAAGTTCTGTGTCCTCTCTCTCTCTCTCTCTCTCTCTCTCTCTCTCTCTCTCTCTCTTACACACACATGCAGCAGTAGTAGAAGGGAGGGGGGGTAGGTAGAGATGGCGAGATGAAGTTCTGTGTCCTCTCTCTCCTCTCTCTCTCTCTCAGCCTCTCTCTCTCTCTCTCCCCCATCCTCTCTTCGCTCTCTCCAGCTCTCTCTCTCTCTATCCTCTCTCCTCTCCTCTCTGCTCTCCTCTCTCTCTCTCTTTCTCTCTCTCACTCTCTCTCTCCCACTCTCTCTCTCTCTCACTCTCTCTCTCCTCTCTTAAACACCAGCAGCATTTAAGTAGAAGAGGGAGGAGGATTAGGATGAGTAGAGAAAATTCTGTGTTTAGGATTCATGTATGGCTGTATGATGTATGTATGGGATGTATGTAGGGTGGTAGAGGGCTGAGTAGACAGTTGAGAAAGAGCATTCTCAAAGACTGGAGTGAAGAAAAGTGTAAAAAAGGAAGAAGAAAGTACCTAAAGTTAAGTTAAAGTTGCCAATTATTATGACATTGTAATATAATAAGTGGAGATAAGAGGTCTCTAAGAATGAGAGAGAAGTAAAGGAGGAAAGCAAGAGTTAAGTAGGCGTGTAAAATGTGTTCAAGTTAAGTTAAGGGGGAGATGGGCTGTTTTTCTGGGCTCCCTTTTCCCTATATTTAGCCCCATTAGTTTGGCGATTTTAAGACCTTTCGCTTTTTTTCTCTGCCAATATTAAGACTGTTCGTGTCATTTAGGTGTCGATTTTTTCCTGGCGAGCGATAGCGAGCCTGTAATTCAGGAGGAACCTGCCTTGGACCGGAATATTTTTCTACCGACAATTGTACACATATATCTTGAAAGGGGATCCTGAGGTTGTTGTTTTTAAGTTGGATGGAGGTCTAGGGAGGATACTAGAAAACTAATAAATAACTAAAAAGTATGAGAGCGAGGTGGAGGGACAGAGGGGGAGAGGTAGACCGAATATGAGGTGGAAGGATGGAGTGAGGAAGTACATGAACGAAGGTGGTGCTGGTTGGGGGGAGGGGCGTCGACTGACTGGGGACAGAGGTGCATGGGCGGGTCGTTGTGGCCATGCGGGGATCACGGCGTCAGGCAATAGATAGATAGATAGATAGATCAAAAAGTGAACCATCCCCCTTTAACGTAGAGGGGGATCGACAGATTGGGGAGGTGAGAGGTCTCTAAGAATCACAAAGAATGTAAAGGAGTAAAGGAAGAGCAAAGTAGAAGAGTATAAGGTGCCAAACCCACCTCCTCCCTACATATACATCCCATACAACAGCAGGTATAGTTCACTCCGACACGGCACATCATCCTATTTCACGACCACCACCTCGGGTAATGTACTATGTAGGGTGCAGGACATTTATATTATAGAGGCAAGGGACTGGAGTTCTCGAAAAGAGGCTCTAGTCCTGAAAATGTACTTGAGTTACAGTGTCCTGGCTTAATAATCCAGAAGGGTTGATAGCCTCTGAAGTCCTATTTTCACTAACTACCTAATATTATAGAGGCAAGGAGTTCTCGAAAAGAGGCTTCAGTCTTGACTTTCTTCCCGACTTATGCTGGTTTGATAATCCTGAAGGGTTGACTTTTGCTGGCTTAACAATCCTGAATGATTGGTAGCCTTTAAAGTCCTATTTAAATAATATAAAAGTATTATAGATAAAGAAGAAAGGAAGAGGTGAAATGGAAGAGCAAGGAAAGGAGACAAGGGTGTGAGAAAAGAAGAGATAGGAACAGAGAAAATGGACACAAACAGGCATTAATATAAAATAAATTCTGCCCACCTGCTGCCTACATACTGTATATTCTGCCCACCTGCTGCCTACATACTGTATATTCTGCCCACCTGCTGCCTACATACTGTATATTCTGCCCACCTGCTGCCTACATACTGTATATTCTGCCCACCTGCTGCCTACATACTGTATATTCTGCCCACCTGCTGCCTACATACTGTATATTCTGCCCACCTGCTGCCTACATACTGTATATTCTGCCCACCTGCTGCCTACATACTGTATATTCTGCCCACCTGCTGCCTACATACTGTATATTCTGCCCACCTGCTGCCTACATACTGTATATATTCCATTTACTGAACGCAGCAGGCATAGCTCACTCCGACACGGTGCATCAAAGCCATTGCACAACCAATTATACTGCAACACCTCAGACAAGTAATTATATAGGGGGCCCTAATATA
>CM064485.1:65606814-65639314 GCA_032716605.1 Paralithodes platypus
CTGGAATGCCAAAACAAAAGAAGGCACCACAATTACAAAGAGAATTTCAAAGAGACATGAAGAGGGCTAAATGGTAAGATACACAAAGGATAATAGCCGTCAATTTAGCCTTCAGCCAAGGACGGAGTTGTGATTGTGTTGTTTGTCTGTCTGACCTTTGATTACCTATAGCCCTCTACCCTACCTCTCTCTTTATCTATCTATATATATATATATGTCATCATCTTGCAGTGTTGCAATTTAGCTACTTTCCCGCTAGATCTTGAGGTATTTACTTCGATCTAGAAGCAATTTTTTGCGTCTAGCGACATGTATTCTAGCGATATTCTGGAGATGTGAGCCATTTAGGGCGATATTATAGAGACTGAGGCATTATTGAGCGATTATCGGCATATATTATAGAGACAGGCATTATTGAGCGATTATCGGCATATATTATAGAGACAGGAATTATTGAGCGATTATCGGCATATATTATAGAGACTGAGGAATTATTGAGCGATTATCGGCATATATTATAGACGGAGGCATTATTGAGCGATTATCGGCATATATTATAGAGACAGAGGAATAATTGAGCGATTATCGGCATATATTATAGACAGGCATTATTGAGCGATTATCGGCATATATTATAGAGGCAGAGGAATTATTGAGTGATTATCGGCATATATTATAGAGACTGAGGCATTATTGAGCGATTATCGGCATATATTTACTATCTACCAGACTTGATTTGGTAACCCTACTGTCAAGGCTGTGAATAATGCATGGCCCTCTTACTCTATTTGTCTGGTTGTCTACATGTTTGTCAAACTAATATATATATATAATAAGTGTTCAAGCTAACTCGTTACCCGGGATATAACTAACTAATGCGGTGTCTTGGGCATTCTGGGTGTAAGCAATCTTCGCGTTGGGTAATGCCAGTAATAGGCACATTCACAGGTTCCGTATGTCCAACATTTTTCTCCGATTTATTTGATTGGTGGTTACAAATGGGTCATAGCGGACAATTAAAATAACAAAACTAATAATTACACCAAGGCATATATATAAAACCCTTGCTCAGTTGATCTTGGATGGTGTCGTTGAACAAATGCAGGCTTTTTAATGTATTCAACAAGCATCTGTGTTTATGTCAAACAACTAACCATACAGAACCCGCATCCGTGAACACGCCTATTATGTGGCTGTCTTCTGGCTGAGGTCACAGGTAGTATTTCACTGCAGGTGTATTCCACATGTAAGCAGCTATACCTTGTTCCAAATAAGTAGGCGAACACTCTTGAACAGTCGCGCTAATAAGTGATGTCTCGGCACCAAGTAGGTTTTGGTCAATAATTGGTATCAGGGTTATCTAAGCTGCATTTCTTCATATCCAGTGAAATATAAAAACATATTCCAACACTTACCCACCCTATTCAACATCTGACAGACATAAATACAGCACAGAGAAAGTCACGCGTAATTACAGCTGGGATATGACTTATTAGTGCGACCGAACATTACCCTCTATAGCTCACACACGACTGTAGTAATCAAGCTAATAGTTCTACCATTTGGGAAAGGTCAGCCAGGGAATAGGTGTGGAAAGTTACATCCCATTTGCTCTAGCCCTTTTTGAGTTACAGAGGTGAGGGTTCACGATTTTGGCCTACCTCTTTGGAACAGGGTATAATAACTCCCACTTCTTCAATCAATCTCCGTGGTAGTCCTTCCTTACTCTGTCCCTACACTACCCACAATAACCCTTAGATGATCAGTACATCTGTTGTTGCTTACTTTCCTATCTAATTCTTTATATTTACACACTCTCTCTCTCTAACTAACTTACTCTACTGTAATTATCTAACTCAGTCTAACTAATTCTCGCAGTCTAACTCTCTCTCTCTCTCCCTCTCTCTCAGGTAGGTTGTGATTGGTGGGCATCAGACGTGAAGATGATGAATGACTGGCTTTGGTTGCCTTATACCTCTTTAATTCACACACGCACACACGCACGCACACGCACACACACCTTTTTAAAACCCTTGTAATAAATGCAGGTACTATACAAATCTAGCACTCCTAAATCGTAAAACCCCCATTGAAGAATATCCACAAGGAATCTTAAACTAGGAGATGTCAGCATGTTAACTTCATTTTAACCCATTTGAAGACTTCGTTTTGATAAATGTAAGTATAAACTGCAACTCTACAGTATATATCTCTAAAACCTAAAATCTAATAATCCGAATTGCCTGACTCGGAATGATTTTATAAACATTAAATAATTAAACAATCAACCATTTGATAAATATGAACAGAATTTTGAAACCCAAAGAGTAAAACATAACAAATGCATAGCAAATTTAAAGATATAAATACAAAGCTATATATGCCCTAATGAAACGGAAATATTAAATAATAATATATTAATAGGCAAAAGGCAAATGACCAGTAACAATTTGAACAAACTTAGTCCAATTCAGAGGGAGTTAAACAATTATTGATCTCAACCAAAAGTAGTCAGTCAAAGCTAAAGTAGATGGCCCATAACATATTAGGAACTATCTTCATTATTCTTTTGAAGGTCTGGGGAAACTATAAAAATACCAAATATATAAAGATATAAGCAAATAAATGCGCTCATACCCCTTAATAATAGTCTTGCTCCAACGGGTATATATATTATGTTCTACTCTCTCTCAGCTTCAATTATTATAGTTATAGCTATAATACATTTCAAAACACGTTCTCTCTCCATTTTCCAAAGTTAAAAGCTCGCTATTTTTCACACAATATTATTTCGAATACAGGGATTTTTATCATATCATTTCTGACATTAAACACACACGCGCATACAAGCACACACATACTCACAGAAACACCCACACAGACAGACATACACACCCACACACACGTCTATACACACATAGGCACGCCAACGCACGCACACATGCAGTATACACATAATTTTAGACATTAAACATACATACACAAACACATGAATACGCAGATTCATACATGTGCATACACACACACACAGCAGACGCACGCACGCGCGCCCACGCAAACGCACACAAGAATAACCAAGCGTTTACACACACACACAAATATATACAGTATATGTGTAAATGAACTTTCTCTCAATGTCCTATCCTCGCAGCGCTATTGGTTGGAATTTCACACTATATAGCCAATCAGGGCCTTTTTTGTGATAGCAGGGGCGGGTGGGTGGAGAGAGAGAGAGAGAGAGAGAGAGAGAGAGAGAGAGAGAGAGAGAGAGAGAGAGAGAGAGAGAGAGAGAGAGAGAGAGAGAGAGAGAGAGAGAGAGAGAGAGAGAGAGAGAGAGTCAATAATTATTAAAATAATATAAATAACAATAAATAATAATAATAATAATAATAATAATAATAATCAATGGGAAAACAAAATTACAGGGTAAGCAGATACAGAAAAAAGGCAGAAGAGGAAGATACGGGATTATAAAGAACAGCAGAAGGAAAGTTGGATGAAGAGGAGGAAAAGGAAGAGGATATACAGTACCGGTACACACACATTTAAAGACCTATACTCTGTTTCTTTGCAACTGCCAGTCAATTGCAAAGTTTCCATCAATATTTATCAGTTATTTTGAAGATTTTGCAGTGAAATATGGAGTTAATTTTATAAACTTGGTATTACTATGAAGCAGAGACGTAGCAGTTCCATATTTTTTCATTAAGTATAGAGAAATTAGCTGCTAAGGGATTCAATTTATCGACAGTTGAATAGAAACAGGGTATAGTGCTCTACATGAAGTGCGGTTCCGGTATCATGTCCTAGTGGTGGTGTTCCAGGCAGCCCTGTTAAGAGTTGCCTTACTTGTCAGGTTCTTTGATTTAAGATCTGATCCCACGTCTTTCTTGGTCTGCCCTCTGTTGCAGCTCCCGCCACGTTCATGGATTTGGATCTTTTAACGTAGCTTGGTTCATCTATCCTTTCCACATGTCAAAACCATCCAAGCCTGCTAGTAAGCATCTGTGATACTCTTGATACCTAACCTTCTCTTTAGCTCTTCACTTGATATCCTATCTTGCAGTTTGGCACCAAACATCCATCTCACCATTCTCATATCATTGCATTCCATTCAGTTGATATCATCCACTTTGAAGGGCCACGTTTCTGAAGCATATGGCATTGCGCTTCTACCGCATAAAGCGTGTGCCTTTCCCTTCAAGGGGAAAGAGAGTCGTCTCATGGTGAATAGTGGCAACAGTTCTCTAAACTTTCCCCATCTGCATCTTATTCTGGTGATTGTGGCGGCCTCGGCCCCACCACCGGCAGAGATGGTAATACCCAAGTAGGAAAACTTGTCTGCTATCTCCAGTGCCTCATTGCTAAAGTTAACACTCTGAAGCCGGTCATGGAACACAAGCTCACCTTTGCATACTATGCATACAAATTTCTCAATTTTTGAAATTTTCCTCAGTGGAGGTCCCTGTTTTCTTGTGCAGCGCTTCTTCCCGTGATGTACCCAGAATAATATATATAAAACAGAAGAAGAAGGAGAAGAAGGAAAGAAGGAGGAGAGAAGAAGAAGGAAAGGAGGAGAAGAGAAGAAGTACCAAAAGGGAGAAAGAGAACAAGAAAAATATATATAAGTAGTCAAAGGAGTAGAATAGTAAGAAGCCGAGAAGAAGAAAGAAGAAGAGAAATGAGAAGGAGAGTAAGAAGGAAGAGGAAAGGGAGAAGGAGAGTAAGAAGAATAACAAGAAGAAGAGAAAGGAGAAGGAGAGTAATAAGAAGGAAGAAGGAGAGTAAGAAGAATAACAAGAAGAGAAAGGAGAAGGAGAGTAAGAAGAAGGAAGAGGAAAGGAAGAAGGAGAGTAAGAAGAAGAGAAAGGAGAAGGAGAGTAAGAGGAAAGGAAGAAGGAGAGTAAGAAGAAAAGAAGAGAAAGGAGAAGGAGAGTAATAAGAAGGAAGATGAAAGGAAGGAGAGTAAGAAGAATAACAAGAAGAAAAAGAGAAAGGAGAAGGAGAGTAAGAAGAAGGAAGAAGAAAGGAAGAAGGAGAGTAAGAAGAATAACAAGACGAAAAAGAGAAAGGAGAAGGAGAGTAAGAAGAAGGAAGAGGAAAGGAAGGAGAGTAATAAGAAGGAAGAGGAAGGAAGAAGGAGAGTAATAAGAAGGAAGAGGAAAGGAAGGAGAGTAATAAGGAAGAGGAAAGGAAGAAGGAGAGTAAGAAGAAGGAAGAGGAAAGGAAGAAGGAGAGTAAGAAGAATAACAAGAAGAAGAAAAAGAATATAGAGAAGAACAAGAAACAAGAACAAGAAGACAACAAAACAGAAGGTGAACGCCTCCCCTAATCAAAATGTACCGGGTATATCAAAACTCCCGAAGGAAATACAATAATTAAACGAAATGCAGAACGAATTCCGAAATTGGTAACTAAACTGGGGAGGGAAGCCGAACGAATAACGAAGGGTGGAGAGAATTAAGGGGAGATGGGTCGTTTTTCAGGTCCCCTTTTGCCTTCATGTTTAGCCCCAGTAGTTTTAGATTGTATGACGTTCGGCCCATTAGTTTGTCGATTTTAAGACATTTCGCCCCATTTCTTTTACTTTTCGTGTTTATTAGGTGTCGAGTTTGTCCTGGCGAGCGAAAGCGAGCCTGTATTTTAAGAGAAACCGGCGTTCGGCCGGGGCATTTTTCTATCGCAAAATGTACAAATTTACCTTGAAAGGGGGGGAGGGGGAAGTTCTAGGGAGTGTTTCTTTAAGCTTGATGGAGGTCTAGCGAGGAAACTAAAAACATAAATTAATATATAAATAAACAGACCTAAAAAATAACCACTGCCCCCCTTAAGAAGTTCAGGTGTAATACATTGTAATTGTATACTGTAAACCCTTTCAGTAGACCAGGACACGGATTATTAAGAAGTTCAGGTGTAATACATTGTAATTGTATACTGTAAACCCTTTCAGTAGACCAGGACAAGGATTATTAAGAAGTTCAGGTGTAATACACTGTAATTGTATACTGTAAACCCTTTCAGTAGACCAGGACACGGATTATTAAGAAGTTCAGGTGTAATACATTGTAATTGTATACTGTAAACCCTTTCAGTAGACCAGGACACTGATTATTAAGATGTTCAGGTGTAATACATTGTAATTGTATACTGTAAACCCTTTCAGTAGACCAGGACACGGATGATTTCCCTTGTTTATGGCTATCAACAGACGATTTTTGAGAGTATTAAGAGTATGTAAGAATGAAGAGGAGTACTATGATAGCCAAAGGTGTAATATGATAGTTACGCATTTCTTTCTGGTTGACAAAAGACTATTTTAGGGTGTTTAATGACGGATTCTCAGTCAAAATGTGTATTAGGATAGTTACGCATTAGTTTACTTGTTTCTGGGTATCAGTAAACGATTTTAGAGTGTTTAATGACGGATTCTGAGAGTCAAAATGTGTATTAGGATAGTTACGCATTAGTTCACTTGTTTCTGGGTATCAGTAAACGATTTTAGAGTGTTTAATGACGGATTCTGAGAGTCAAAATGTGTATTAGGATAGTTATGCATTAGTTCACTTGTTTCTGGGTATCAGTAAACGATTTTTGAGTGTTTATAAAGAGTCTGTGGGAGTCAAAAGGTGTATTATGATAGTTACCCATTCTTTCATTTGTTTCTGGCTATCGGATTCTGTTCAGGGAGCGATTGTGGGAGTTAAGAGGTTTAATTGATATAGTGTGTACCCCTTTTATTATTAGAGATCCTTCCGAAACTGCATAAAATAGCCTAATGATAACCAAAATGTTGTGAATCAGCGTCTTAGGTCTTAGGTCTCACTCACTCCCTCACTCACTTACACACTCACTCACTCTCTCTCTCACACACACACACTTCCGGTCCCCCACGAACCCCCTGCACCGGAAACCCGTAAGCCACCGTGACATTGCCGCAAAATACCACAGTTCGCCCTAAGCAACAATAACAGCTTGGGAGGCTAGAAAAAAGTAAGAAAATGGCAGGTAAAAAGTGTGTGATATATGCTCTCTCTCTCTCTCTCTCTCTCTCTCTCTCTCTCTCTCTCTCTCTCTCTCTCTCTCTCTCTGTGTGGGTGTGTGTGTTAAGATTGTGTACTACTTAACTCGAAAATTCTTAATTAATAAAAAGAACCAATGTAATTCCGAAGTTACGCATTTCTTTTCTGTGTTCTGGTTATTACTAGACGATTTTATTCAGATTAGCGATGTCAAGACCTTTCGCCCCATTTATTTAGCCTGCCTGTAATCTTATGGAGCCTTCATACATTTTCCTGATACCTGCATGTACCATTCTGTATCCTCAATGTATTATCCGGCAACCTTCATACATGCCTTCAAACCTCCTTATACCATTATGTAGCCTCCTTGTATTTTCCTGTAACCTCTTGTAATAGCCCTGTAACTGCTTGTAACCTTCTGTATCTTCCCGTATAAGCCTGACAATACAGAAGTTATCCCTCTACTGTAATCACGTGTATTGTTCCATTTACATTCCTAACTCTTGGATCAGCTAATATTAATTGGTGAACTCTACTGTAGCCTGTTTGTAAACTCTTGTACCTGTATCTTTCACAAGTCTGTATGTAATCTCTTGTACCTGTATAATTCTCAATACATAAATGAGCCACCAGTTGTCCCATCACTGCAATCACCTGTATTGTTCCATTTCTATTCTTTCTTTGCTCTTGGATAGTGTTACAGGAAGTGGTGGAGGTGAGGAGAGGGGAGGAGCTACACAGACCCTACTATAAAGAGCTACACAGACCCTACTATAAAGAGCTACACAGACCCTACTATAAAGAGCTACACAGACCCTACTATAAAGCTACACAGACCCTACTATAAAGCTACACAGACCCTACTATAAAGAGCTACACAGGCCCTACTATAAAGAGCTACACAGACCCTACTATAAAGAGCTACACAGACCCTACTATAAAGAGCTACACAGACCCTACTATAAAGAGCTACACAGACCCTACTATAAAGAGCTACACAGACCCTACCATAAAGAGCTACACAGGCCCTACTATAAAGAGCTACACAGACCCTACTATAAAGAGCTACACAGACCCTACTATAAAAAGCTACACAGGCCCTACTATAAAGAGCTACACAGATCCTACTATAAAGAGCTACACAGATCCTACTATAAAGAGCTACACAGACCCTACTATAAAGAGCTACACAGATCCTACTATAAAGAGCTACACAGATCCTACTATAAAGAGCTACACAGACCCTACTATAAAGAGCTACACAGACCCTACTATAAAGAGCTACACAGACCCTACTATAAAGAGCTACACAGACCCTACTATAAAGAGCTACACAGACCCTACTATAAAGAGCTACACAGACCCTACTATAAAGAGCTACACAGACCCTACCATAAAGAGCTACACAGACCCTACTATAAAGAGCTACACAGACCCTACTATAAAGAGCTACACAGACCCTACTATAAAGAGCTACACAGACCCTACTATAAAGAGCTACACAGACCCTACTATAAAGAGCTACACAGACCCTACTATAAAGCTACACAGACCCTACTATAAAGAGCTACACAGACCCTACTATAAAGAGCTACACAGACCCTACCATAAAGAGCTACACAGACCCTACTATAAAGAGCTACACAGACCCTACTATAAGAGCTACACAGACCCTACTATAAAGAGCTACACAGACCCTACTAAAAGACTACACAGACCCTACCATAAAGAGCTACACAGACCCTACTATAAAAAGCTACACAGACCCTACTATAAAGAGCTACACAGACCCTACTATAAAGAGCTACACAGACCCTACTATAAAGAGCTACACAGACCCTACTATAAAGAGCTACACAGACCCTACTATAAAGAGCTACACAGACCCTACTATAAAGAGCTACACAGACCCTACTATAAAGAGCTACAGACCCTACTATAAAGAGCTACACAGACCCTACTATAAAGAGCTACACAGACCCTACTATAAAGAGCTACACAGACCCTACTATAAAGTCTATTTATTATCAGCTGATGGTAAATTGAATCCCTTAGTAGCTGATTTCTCGATACTTAATGGAAATATATGAAACCACTCTGGCTGTGTGTCGCATTAAGGGGGGGTGACCTGTTTTTGTTCTGTCCTTTTCTATCTTTCTCTGGCTTGCATCCATTTGGCCCCAATCAGCCTACTGTTTTAAGACGTTTAGGCGTATCCCTATCCAGGTGTCAATTTTTTACTAGTGAGCGGTAGCGAGCCAGCATATTTTTTATTTTGGTTTGACAGCAGGCTAAATTTGTACATTTTTTGATAGAAACATTTCTCCGGCGAAGCCGGATTTCTTCATATAATGCTGGCTCGCTTTCGCTCGCCAGGAAGAAATCGACACCTAGATGGGGATAAACGTCTTAAAATAGTTGGCTGAATGGGGCTGAATGGATAAAAGACAGAGAAAGAGAGAAAAGGACAGAAATAACAAAAAGCCGGTGACCCCCCTTAATGCCACACATACCCGGTTTCTTTTCAACTAACGGTAAATTGACCACTTGAGAGTTCCAGACTATGAGGAAGTTGGTGCCGTAAGCATCGGTAATAAACAGATGTACAATAATAAAGTAGATGTCTAATGGATAAAACGTTTGTTGAATTTAGTTGTATTTATACATGTTGAATTTAGTTGTATTTATATATGGACTACAACCGCATTTTAGCTGGTAATTCTGCTAAGTATCAATGTAAAAAAAAACTCCCAACTTCCTTACAGCCTGAAAATCGCAAGGGGTAAATTGCAAAGTTCCCATCAAGATTTGTCAGTTATTTGTATGACTTTGTCGTGAAATATGGTGCTAATTATATACACTTGGTCTTAATATGGTGCAGAGACATAGTGGTTTCATATTTTTCCATCAAGTATCGATAAATTAGCTGCTAAGGGATTCAATTTTCCGTCAGATGAAATGAAACGGAGTATAGGCAGTCAGGCCTTATATTTAAATTTTCAAGACACTATTACGCATTTCGTTTGTTTGCGGGAGCTTTTATTTAGATCAGGCAGAGTATGTGGAAGTCAGAGGGTTAATTGAGATAGTCTTTACCCTTTTTATCACCCACAAATCCTTCCTATAGGCCTACTGCATAAAATCATCTAATGAAAGCCAGAAAAACTGTCAAAAGGCGTCATAATCTTCAAATTTGTAATCAGGCAAATAGGGAAACACCGCCATATAAACATAAACTAAAACCCTAATATATATATATATATATATATATATATATATATATATATATATATATATATATATATATATATAATAATCGTCTGGTTACTTATATAGCGCCCGTATCTCCTCCTTCGAGGATTCTCAAGCGCTTGACACTTCTTTAATCAACCAGAGACCATTACCCCTTGCTCATGGGGAGACGGTAATCTGAGCGGGGATTAAACGCGAGACTGCAAGATGGGAAGCAGTGATGCTATCAGTCCGGCTGGCTCATACATACATACATAAACACGAACTGTACACAAACATACATACATGTATACGATTAAAAAAACAGGCAAACAAGATAAGGGGCAAGCGGAGAATATACTGTATATCAGACGACAAAAAAAAAAGAAAGAAAACGAGAGATGAATAAAAAATGTGGGGTGGTCTGGTACCTGTTTTTTATTCCAGAGTATTTTTTTTTCTTCTGAGGCCCAACAGGTTCTTTTGTATAGCGCCTCTCTCTCTCTCTCTCTCTCTCTCTCTCTCTCTCTCTCTCTCTCTCTCTCTCTCTCTCTCTCTCTCTCTATCTATGTATCGTATCGTCTCTCTCTCTCTCTGTATATATACATGTTTCTATCTATCTCTCTCTCTCTCTCTCTCGTTATTCCACTTTCATCTTTAATAAGCGCGTTTTGTCCTCACGTCTTTTGTTACTATGTTAGTGTAAGAGAGTAAGAGACAATGACAAAAGACGTCATGAGAGAGAGAGAGAGAGAGAGAGAGAGAGAGAGAGAGAGAGAGAGAGAGAGAGAGAGAGAGAGAGAGAGAGAGAGAGAGAGACTTAAGAAGAGCGCATCAATGAATTAAGCAGGTGGTCGCTTATCTCCCAACCTGTTTTTTTGTCTACACCTTTTTCTTCTGAGCTAGCTAGTACTCTCTCTCTCTCTGTATATACAGATATATATATATATATATATATATATATATATATATATATCACACTCACATGTGAAAAGAATTGAAATTAATAGATAGCCTATATGAAAAATAGATAGTCATACATCCACCCAAGGCATAATACACACACAAAATATATATATATATATATATATACACACTCACACACCTCCCACATTTATTGTTATTATAATGATTAAATATACACCCACACACATTACCCATCATCATCTAATTATATTCTAGCTACTGCCAGCGGATATTAATGTAAGTATCCCCAGAAAATCTTATTCTTATTACCATCATTAATTATTTTATAAGACCCTATACATCGGCTAACCTCCACCACATTGGTACCATTGGTGTCAGTAGCCTCTCTTTAAACTCAAATATAAGCATTTCCTTAACATATATTCGGCAATATTGTTACAGTTTGGTCTTTAGATCTTACAGCCGTATTCTTAGACATGTGGGGTGAATGTCATCTAGGCCATAAAGAACGAAGATATTGGAACTGAGTGTTGATTAATGAAAGAAAACTTGAAATCTCCCAAATTTAAAAAGCTATGCATTTATCTCGTCTATTTCGTTCATTGGAGAGTGGAGTTTCACGGTGGGAAGGTTTAAGAATACTGCTGTAAATCCTATATGATCAATTATGTAAATATATCACTACTATTTGATACGTACGATATAAACATAGCGTCCAAAGAAAGAGATGGCCGCTCTGTCTTACTGAGGGGGATTTACTGTATATTGTAGTTAAACTGCAAAATGTGTGGGTGGGTGGGTGGGTGGGTGGGTGGGTGGGTGTGGGTGGGTGGTGGGTGGGTGGTGTGGGTGGGTGGGTGGGTGGGTGGGTGGGTGGGTGTGGGTGTGGGTGTGGGTGGGTGGGGTGGGGGTGGGTGGGTGGGTGGTTGTGGGTGTGTGTGTGTGTGTGTGTGTGTGTGTGTAATACTATTTTTGGGAAACACTCCTTTGAAGCATCTGGAACACATTGGTGGTTCATATTGTAAATCTGTTTTGTAATGAACACCATAATATTTAAGTTTTTCATTTGTTTTCTTCAATTTGATACTTTTAATATGTGTACCAATTTTGCTATGCGATCATGAGAAGAGGGATTTGTACGAAAACAATGTTACGCTAAAACACCCATCCGCGTGGATGGGACTCGATAGCCTTGGCGGGCAACCTATCTAGGGGAAAAAACCCTACACAACTTACCGATGGGCGACACGCTAATCGGTGCCACTTACAGGTGGCGATTTTTATAACAAACAACAGACAGACAGATAATTAATTTGTGTTCACTCCTAATCTTATCTACAGCAAGTCGAATATATTTTCAGGCTAAGGGGTAGAGATAAAACAGCATTAATTTGAGAAATCTTTGGGAATAACATTAGTAATTTTGATTGCCTATGAACTGCTAAGAACAAGAGCAGACACGGGTTGAATATCGCATTTGTTATTACCGAAACGAAACATGTATTCGATTAAAATTACCCATTACATTTCAGTCCAGAATATAATAATAGCGTAATGCATAGTGCGCGGAATTTCGATGTGAGTATCCTGGGTTCGAGTCCTAGGAGTGCAACATGTATTTGTTGATTTCATTAATTGAGTTTAGATGTGAAGTGGGTTGGTGTAAAAAACATAATAATTACCCAATGGCTTACACCTTCATGATCAAGTATATAATATATATATATATATATATATATATATATATATATATATATATATATATATATATATATATATATATTATGTACATCATTTTATTATAGTCTATGTAGTTTATATTGCTCACACATATATTATAAGGCAGAAAATGTATTACGGGCACCCATTTTGTTATAATCTATGTACTGTATATTGCACACCGAAACTGTACAATGCATATATTATAAAGTTGATAGCGTGTCGGCTGTTATAAAATATTTTCTCAAACCAGTTAACTGGTTTATCTAAACCTATTCTTGTTTTTATACTTGACTATTTAGACGTCCATTTTCGGAGATAGTAAAGTTATCGGTTGATCCACTCTACATATTATTATTATCTCCAGTGATATATTCCAATGTTGATATATTTTACGATTCCTTTAGTGCACCCACTAATATTACAAGCCAGATATTACAAAGTTAATGGTTCAGCCACTCCACATAGCATTATATTCTCAGTAAAGTTGTAAGCGAACTATTGACCCGACTCAGTAATGTCCTCAGAAACTCCCAAACTGTTGTGTACTGCTGAAAACTTAATATTTATAGTAAGGACAACGGGTCGGAAGGAGGGACAGGGATATTGGCATCTTTTAGTAAACCATTATTCTGTTATTGTCTGGTTTTCTATTTTTATGTTCTTCTATCTATCTATCTCTGTATATATCTATTTATCAATTAATCTACACCTCTAATATATATATATATATATATATATATATATATATATATATATATATATATATATATATAGCAGGGACAATAGGTCGAAAGAAGTGGAAAGGATATTGGCATCTTTTAGTAAACCATTATTCTGTTATTTGTCTGGCCTTTCTGTTCTGTTCTCTTCTATATAGAGCATATTGTGTTTATCTTCGTGTTATCTCTATTATCTATAGCAGGGACAATGGCTCGGAAAAAGGGGTAAAGATATTGGCATCTTTTAGTAAACCAATCTGATATTTGTCTGACCTTTCTCTTCTCTTCTATCTTTTTATACTGATTTATTTATGAATATATCTACAAATTTATCTTCTTGTCTATATCTTGAATAGAACGGAAGGAGTTTGTAGGATAATGGGGACCTTTTAGTAAACCATTATTCTAATATTTGCCATTTTCTCTAACATATCATCACACACACACACACACACACACACACACACACACACACACACACACACACACACACACACCTTCACTTGCACATACTTCTCTCACTTTCATGCTTCCTTCCTTGTTCACACCCCAAGCGCCCCCCAATCCTCCTTCCCACCACTCCCCCATCTCTCTCTCACTCTGCTTGACCGTGTGCCCGTGCATGATGCATGACGAGTGCTTGCCACGTGCCTGCTTGACCGCTTGCATACCTCCCTCCCTCTCTCTCTCTTTCTCTCTCTCAATTAAATTCAAAAGTTTATTGTCATAGTAATGCATTGTTAATAATGGCTACGTTTATCATCTCTCTCAGTCTCCCCCCCCCTCCCCCCCCCCCTCTCTCTCTCTCTCTCTCTCTTTCTTTATTCCATTATCTTCCTATCTCTTCTGTTACGTCTTTCTTTAAGCCATTGAAGACTATGACGCATTCATGACGCTTCATCAGGCCTGGTCGATGAAGCTACATGCGAAACGTTGTCAATAAAGTGCTCCTCCTCACAGTGTGTATATTAATTCTGTCTACTTTTATGTATATTTTATCTACATGTATCCTGTCTACTTTTCTGTTTATGTTATCTACAGTACATGTATTCTGTCTACTTTGCTATGTTTATTTTATCTACATGTATTATATTAACTTTTCTATGTATATTTTATCCACGTGTGTTCTATTTACTTTTCTGTTTATTTTATCTACATGTATCCTATCTACTTTGCTGTTTATGTTATCTACATGTATCCTGTCTACTTTGCTGTTTATGTTATCTACATGTATCCTGTCTACTTTGCTGTTTATGTTATCTACATGCATCCTGTCTACTTTGCTGTTTATGTTATCTACATGTATCCTGTCTACTTTGCTGTTTATGTTATCTACATGTATCCTGTCTACTTTGCTGTTTATGTTATCTACATGTATCCTGTCTACTTTGCTGTTTATGTTATCTACATATACGTTAACTACTTTTCTGTTTATTTTATCTACATGTATTCTGTCTACTTCTCTATGTTAATTGTATCTACAAATACGCCTGCTTGATAAAATATCTGCCTATTATGCATGTGTGTGTCTGTCCCTCTGCTCTCTCAGCTTGCATACCTATTGTGCTGTCTATTTGCCTCTCGGATTATTTGTCTACCTTTAAATAATTATGTTCTGGTTGGCATATGTATATTTATTTATCAGCTTTATCATATTTCGCTATCATACTTCTTTATCACACTTTTATGTCTCTCTCTACTACTACTACTACACATTTCTATTTGGTTGCATGATTGACCGTATGTCTGAAACAGTGTATTTCTCCGTTTGTCTAGATAATTATATCTCTCTCACACTCACACACTCTCTCTCTCTCTCTCTCTCTCTCTCTCTCCCCCCCCCCCCCCCCTTCCACCTTGCCTGACCAGCTTGGCACGCGCCCGTCTGACCACTGTCCATGAACACTGCATGACTTGGGATCCATGGCGGCCGAGGGAACACCTCAAAACGGCCACAACCAAAAAGGCCTCACTCCTAAAGAGCCTAGGTTAGCTTACGCTAGATTAGGCCAGGCTATGTTAAGGGGACATGGGCCGGCTTTCTGTACAACTTTCTCCCTCGTGTTTAGCCCCATTTGTTTTGAGATTTTAAGACATTTGGCCCATTATTTTGACGATTTTAACACCTTTCGCCCCATTTCGTAGTCAATATTTAGACCTTTCGTACTATTTAGGTGTCGATTTTTTTCCCTGGCGAACGATAGTGAACCTGTAATGTTGGAAGAAACGGCCTTCGGCCGGGAAACTTTTCTACCGAAAAATGTACAAATTAATCTAGAAAGGGGATCTAATGGATGTTTTTAAAATTTGATGGAGCTCTTGGGAGGAAACTAGAAAAATTATGAATACATGCAAAAATAGACCAAAAAGTGAACCATCTCCCCTTAAAGTTATCTAGGCTCAGTTAGATGATGTCCGGACTGGATAGGTTACGTTAGATTAGATTAGGCTAGGTTAGGTTATCTAGGCTGAGTTAGGATATGTTAGGTTACATTAGATTACAGTTAGTAAACCCTATGGGGATTATTCAGCGCTTTGACAAATTATTCTGGCTTTCATTAGACGATTTTATACAGCTTAGGAAGTATTTGTGGGAATCAAATGGACAAAGACTATCTCACTTAGCCCTCTGACTTCCATATACCCTTCCTAGTGTAAATAATATCGTCTAATACTAGCCAGTAAACAGAGAAGAAATGCGTCATCGTATTTTGAAAGGGTTAAGTTAAATTGAGTAAGGTTGTGTCAATAGACAATGGCCGTATTGAAATGATACCATCCATATCTGCCTGTAGGTGACTGACTGTCTGAATAGCGAGGTAGCCTATGTGTGTATGTCTGTCTAAAGGTCTATATGCCTAAAGTTGGCAACACACAAGCGTAGCATATGAGGCAAACTATTAAAATAATACTATTTTCTAAATGTATTATCTACCTTCATTCTCATTATCGATATTGTGCAACTTAGTGCGAAAATGTTGACAATCGAATATTGAAGATTAAAGCTCTCTCATAGGTTTATCTGTGCAATTGTTATTGTTGTTGTACCCCAGGCTTTCTGGCCGAGCAGCTCCACGGTCCCGTGCAAGGCCAAGGCCATAATCGAGCGCCCCCACAGAACCCTCCCTGCTTACCACTAATAAAGCCCAGGTGACCGAAGCCACTCCAATGCGGGGAGCTGAGGAGGGTGCGGAAACGCCCAGGAAACAAAAGCCCCACCCAAGGCCATGTGCCCCTCAGCAATTATGAAGGGAAAGTTGAGGGGCTAAGGTAAAATATGACGCTTTAGCTCCCAGTCTGCCAACCTCTAGGTTGGCAGTAGAGAGGTCAATCCACGGAAGAGACGCCGTCACTTGAGATCTAGAAAATATATAAGTAAAAGGAACAGTCAGAGCACTCTATGGGTATGGCAGAGAACGCTCAGCTCTCACTCTGATAGACCAGTCCATCACCAGTCTGTTCAATTTTATCTGTACATACCTCTACCATACTCTTTTTGTATCTGATACGTTGATTGGTTGTCTACCTGTACGGATATCTACATCCGTGTATGATTGAATGTCACTGTTATTGTTTGTATAGTCGCCTATCACCCCCCCCCCCATCTCTCTCTCTCACACACACACACACACACACACACACACACACACACACACACACACACACACACACACACACACACACACACACACACACACACACACACACACACACACACACACACACATATTAACTCACAATTATTACCCCCCCCCACCACCACACACACTATTCCCTCCGATACACATGCACACTACTCGTTCTATATATATATAATTATATATACAGGGTGTTCCAGTAATGCTTTTCATAAATTATATGGTGGACTCATCAGACAAAAATAAGAATAAATTACTCTATGAACATGAGGTTGAGTATTTATAATAACTCCGTTATTATAAATACTCAACCTCATGTTCATAGAGTAATTTATTCTTATTTGTGTCTGATGAGTCCACCATATAATTTATGAAAAGCATTACTGGAACATCCTGTATATATCTGATACACACACTGACTCTCTCACACGCTCTCTTTCTCTCTCTCTGCCTGACCACACCCTGCCTGACCAGCTCGCCACGCGCCTCTCTGACCACCTTGCATGAACCACTGCATCACTGATTTATGTCTGTGTATCTGACTGACTCTGTAGCTCTCTCTCTCTCTCTCTCTCTCTCTCTCTCTCTCTCTCTCTCTCTCTCTCTCTCTCTCTCCTCACCACCTTGCATGAACCACTGCATCACTGATTCATGGTTGAGGATCTGTCTCACTGTGTAGTCTATTGTCTACATTGCTGTCTGATCCCCCATCCCTTCATTCTCCCCCCCCCCCCCTTCCTCTCCCTCTCCCTCTGCCAAGCAAACACCAAGTCAAGCTATTCACTATTGGGAATGCCTCTGGAAGTGACTAACTAGGAAAAGGATTTGGGATTAGCAGTGACCTAAAGTTTTCCAAGTAGTGCATTGAAGTAGAGAAAAAAGCTCAGAAATTATTGGGTTATATTAAGAGGCAATTAAGTACCGTATATAAATAAGGAAATAGTCATCACACTTTACAACGCTCTGATACGGCCTCTCCAGGAGTATGCTGTTCAATTCTGGTCTCCAGCACTCAGGATAGATATAGAGCGACTGGAAAGAGTACAAGCTAGAACTACAAAGCTTAGTTCATCGATTAAATGACTGACCTATGAGGACTAGTTGAGAGCTTTTGATCTATTTCCGTTGGAGAAACGCAGCTCATTTAATTGTTTTATATACTTAATGAGTTTGACAATGTGGATTATAGCAAAATGTTTAGCCTTAATATGAATACAACACACAACCATGGCTGGAAATTATAATTGAAAAGGTTCAGCACTAGTATTTGTGGAAACCTCTTCACATATATGATCTGTTCTACCTGGAACAAACTTTCACCAGGTATTGTAAACAGTTATTCAGTAGAGCAGTTCAAGACGAGAGTAGATAGTATTTTGCACACTCTATAATGAGTGTAGTGCACTAAACACTCTCTCCTTCCACTTCAAATATCTTCCCGGAATAGACCGCAAGGTCTCCGAGATACTAACTATTGGATAAAAAACACCATCTGAGGAAGAGCACTTTATTGACGTTTCGCAGATAGCTTCATCAGAGTGACCTGATGAAGCTATCTGCGTAACGTTGTCAATAAAGTGCTCTTCCTCAGATGGTGTTTTGTATTCATTCTGTTACTTTTCAAGTACCACTCAACATACTAACTATTCCTTGTAACTCTCTCTCTCTCTCTCTCTCTCTCTCTCTCTCTCTCTCTCTCTCTCTCTCTCTCTCTCTCTCTCTCTCTCTCTCTCTCTCTCTCTCTCTCTCTCTCTCTCTCTCTCTCTCTCTCTCTCTCTCTCTCTCTCTCTCTCTCTCTCTCTCTCTCTCTCTCTCTCTCTCCAACAGCTTCCTCTATCTAAAACACCCCTTCTCTGCTATCTACACTTTCCCAGCCGTATGGTCCTAGTGTACTGTCTGATGGCGTTAATAGGTTTCCAAATGTAAGTATCTCTCTCTCTCTCTCTCTTCCTTCCTGCCTCTCCATCTCATGCCTGTCTGTCTTCCTGCCTGCCTGCCTACCCCCCAGTACCCTGCCTGACCACCCAGCCACGCGCCCGACTGACCACCGTGCATGACCCTCTGTTTGACTGATCCGTGGCGCATGGCGGTGTTAAAGAAGGGCGGTGGAGGGGAGGAAGAGGACGAGGAGGAGGAGGAAGAAGAGGAGAAGGAATACAAAGGAATACTAAAGAGAACAAACTGCAACAGACCTATTGGTCCTTACGGGGCAGTTTGGATATCTAAAACTACTAGTCTATGGACTACGAGGTAGAGAAAAGGATAGCAAAGAAGAAGGCTCCTTAAAGGAGGAGAGAAGGAGGAATATGAAAGACCGGGTGGTGTTTGTTTTTATTGTGTGTTATTAAACTCTAGGAATGAGTGTGTGTTTTGAAGTGCTTGTCTAAGTGTGTGTGTGTGTGTGTGTGTGTGTGTGTGTGTGTAATATTAAAATAATAATAATAGGTTTATTGCAATTGTGTGTGTGTGTGTATGAGAGAGAGAGAGAGAGAGAGAGAGAGAGAGAGAGAGAGAGAGAGAGAGAGAGAGCGAGGGGGGGGGGGGGATATAGAAACACGGCCGCGACAGCTCCCCTGGGGTACTACTTTGATGTCTAACCTTGAGTCTGGTGATGGGCTGGTCTATCAGAGTGAGAACTGAGCGATCTCTGCCATACCCATAGCTTACTCTGACTGTTCATTTTACTTATATATTTTCTAGATCTCAAGTGACGGCGTCTCTTCCGTGGATTGACCTCCCAATCTACCAAGATTGGAAGCCAAAGCGTCACATTTTTCCTTTGCCCCTCAACTTTCTCTTCATAATTGCTGAGGGGCACAGGGCCCTGGGTGGGGCTTTGGTTTCCCGGGCGTTTTCTCACCCTCCCCAGCTCCCCGCCATGGAGTGGCTTCGGTCACCCAGGCTTTATTGTGGTCGGCAGGGAGGGTTCTGTGGGGGCGCTCGGTTATGGCCTTGGCCTTGCTCAGGGCCATGGGGCTGTTCGGCCAGGCAGCTTGGGGAACAGCAACAACAACAACAACCTTGAGTCTTTCTCATTCTTTCTATGGCTCGCTCTAATTCTATGGCTCGCTCTAATTCCTTTCTCTCACTCAACCGTCCATCATAATATCTATATCACTCTCTCTCACTCACTCTCTCTCTCTCACACACACACGCACGCACACACACACACTCACTCACTCACTCACTCACACTCTCTTTCTCTCTCCATCTGTCTTTAACCATAGCATATACAATATTTTTATTGATTTAAGACCGGACTGCCTAGTAGGGATTGCAAAGTCTGTGCAGTCTGTGCATCTATGTAACCTTATGTAGGCCTATCTCTTCGTATTATGCAGTACATTTTTACTTCACTTCAGCTTGCATATACTCTACAGTTCATTTTAACGTTCTTCAGTTACATTCTCCTTTACGGCTCTTTATCATTCATCAAGTTAGCGTTCTTCAGTTACATTCTCCTTTACGGCTCTTTATCATTCATCAAGTTACTCAGTTTAACCTTTTTGATGACTGATATCCCAGCAACCATTACCTCTTTCTATTTAGTTTCTTCTATCTTTCTTTATTCCTACTGTCGTAACTCAAATTTATTGGACTAAAAGTTTTTCCAAAGAAATATTAACTCACTCTCACTCTCTCTCTCTCTCTCCAAAATACTCTAAATTTCGTATATCTTTCGTGTCAAATATCTCTACCTCTCCTTTTTCCTCTCACTGTTTCACTGTACCCTGCTCTTTCTCACTCACATTCTCTCTCTCACTTTTACTCACTTTCCCCTACCCCAACATCACCCCTCCATGTACGGGGCCCCCTCCCCCTCACTCTCACTCTCACTCTCTCTCTCTCTCACACACACACACACACACATACATATTCTCTCTCTCTCCACCTATCCCTTCATCTCACCCACTCTCTCTCTCTCTCTCTCACCCACTCTCTCTCTCTCTCTCTCTCCAACTCCCCTACCCCAACATCACCCCTCCATATTTTCCCCTCACTCCCCCTCCGTGTGTGGACAGAGGGAAGAGAGAGGGGGAGGGGAGGGGGTGACAGCGCAAAGGCAAAATAAGAACATACGACTTGGGAGAACAGATAACAAAAAAAATTATAACAACAATAACAAATGGGAGAGGGAGGGGGGTGGAGGAGTGGAGGAGTGGGGTCTACAATAGCGAACCCCCGTCCACGCCCCATAAAATCTTAACCCTTTCAGTGTGTTTAACCCTTTGATTACAGGCTACCGCGCGGCGATTTTAACCCGTATGCGAATTTCTGCTCGAGTTTCAGCCCCGAGTGAGATTACATCCCCTCCTATGATTCCCAGAGACCCTTACGAAGCTGCCAAAATCGTCTAGAGTCAGCCAGGACATAATCAAAGTGAGGCCTCCGTACTAAAGGGGTTGACCCAGGTACAAGGCCTAGGTGCAAATTTATAGGCTCGTCGGGGAATCGTAATTTATGGGGTGTATGTGAGCGCGTCGATATTCAAATTCTACAAGTGGGCCTCTCAAGTCTGAAAATCGCGGCTGCTTTCGTATGCAAATTCATAATATACACACACATACATACACACCCCATAGACACCCCTCCTCCCTCCTACTAAAGGGGGGGTCACCGGTTTTTTTTTTTATCTTTCTCTCCTTTTCTCTTTTTCCCTGGCTTGTATCCATTCGACCCCATTCAGCCAACTGTTTTAAGAAGTTTATCCCCATCCAGGTGTCGATATCTTCCTGGCGAGGGACAGCGAGCCAGTATTGTATGGAGAAATTCGGCTTCGCCGGAGACATTTTTCTATCGAAAAATGTACAAATTAAGCTTGCTGTCAAACAAAAATATATATATGCTGGCTCTCTACCGCTCGCCAGGAAAATATTGACACCTGGATGGGGGTAGACGTGTTAAAACAGTAGGCTGAATGGAGCCGAATGGATACAAGCCAAAGAGAGAGGGAGAGAAAAAAAAAAATGCGAGATGGGCTCCCTTTACCCTTAGGTCAAAATGGACACGGTGAACTATTCTCTTTGTGATATATATATTTTTTTACATGGGTAGTTCTTAGATGAATAATGGACAGCTTTTTTATGTAACCCTGGGCAATGAATCATTTTGGGATAAACGGCTGCTTCGTTAGTTATACAATGGGCCTGGTTATAGAGTGTGCTTAATTGGCTGATGGTGGGGATGGTGGAGGTGGTGGGGATGGTGAGGGGATGCTGTGGAGGTGGTGATGATGCGATGGCGGTGAGAGTTGGGGAAGGTGGGGGTGATGGTGATAGTGGTGGATAGTAATACTGGTGATAACTGTAGCGGTGGTGTTAGATTGGGGATAGTGCTAGTAGGTAGGTGCAGTCGTAGTAATACAGGGGATGGTGTGGTACAGGGGGTGATAATGACTAGTGGTGGTAGTTGTGATGCTGTTTGGGATATTGGTTTGGCATCGGCTGCTTCGTTAGTTATACAATGGGGCTGGTTATAGAGTGTGGTTTACTAGGTGATGGCGGTGGTGGGGATGCAGTGGTGGGCTATATGGATGGTGGGGGTGATAGGTGGGGAGTATTGATGGTGGTAGACGTGGTAGGAGGTATGGAGGTGTTGTGGTAGTGATGCAGGGGATGGTGTGTTAGTTGTGGTAGAGAGGGTGTTGGTGGTAGTTGTGGTAAGTGTGGTGGTGGTAGAGGGGTATTAATTCGGCTTCATATCGGCTGTAAGTCAAATGGGGTAAATACGATCTAAATAAACTTTCTGAATAACACAGGACCTTCTTAAACTGCATACAATCGGGTTAATATAATCTCCAAACACTATCTGAATAACACAGGACCTTCTTAAACTGCATACAATCGGGTTAATATAATCTCCAAACACTATCTGAATAACACAGGACCTTCTTAAACTGTACAAAATCGTCTAATGGTAGCCAGAATATAAGATTAAAAGGGTATCAACATGCTGAATAATGGTATGTATTATCAATCAAACCATATTTCCCATCGCCCTTCTCTATAGCACTCTCTTACAATCTTCAGTGTGATCCGTTATACAGTAGTGAGTGTGTGTGTGTGTGTGTGTGCGTGTGTGTGTGTGTGTAAAAGAGGGGCCATATATCACATTCTCTACAAGCATAATTATCCCTATTTGACCCCTCGACCAGGGCACTTCACTTTCTCTCTACCTCTCCTCTCCTCTCCTCTCCCCTCCCCTCCCCAACCTCCCTCTCCCTCTCCACACACACACACACACACCCCAAATAACATACAAGAGGGTAAAACGCCCGATATGAAAGTGTTGAAAACCATCAGAATTATATGAAGAATAGCCAACGTTTGGGTACTATTTAGAGATTCGACACCATTCACTGATTTAAGGGGGGATGGGCGTATTTATGTCCTCATTTATATATATATATTTTTGTTTTTAAATTAGGTTCTTCCCTAGACCTCCATCACGTATGTATTGATCAATAATTGGTATGAGCAATATCTAAGCTTTATTTTTTTATATCGAGTGAAATATACAAACATGCTCCTACACTTACCCAACTTATTCAACATCTGACAGACAATAATACAGCACAGAGCGAGCCAAACGTAATGACAGCTGAGACATGACTTATTAGCGTGACCGTACAGAGAAAAAGCGCGTGTGTGATAACGGCTTGAGAGAGTAAAAAGACAACTAAAAACGAGGGATCGACAGGGATGACTAACAAAAACCCACACATCTATAACTTACAACTTCCTGTCCAGCATCCTAATATATGTCTATAACGATAAGTAGGTAGGTAGGTAGGTAGGTAGATAGGTGGGTAGGTAGGCAGGAGGGAAGTAAGAAAGAAGGTAGGTAGGTAGGTAGGTAGGTAGGTAGGTAGGTAGGTAGGTAGGTAGGTAGGTAGGTAGGTAGGCAGGAGGGAAGTAAGAAGGTAGGTAGGTAGGTAGGTAGGTAGGTAGGTAGGTAGGTAGATAGGTAGGCAGGAGGGAAGTAAGAAGGTAGGTAGGTAGGTAGGTAGGTAGGTAGGTAGGTAGGTAGGTAGGTAGGTAGGTAGGTAGGTAGGTAGGCAGGAGGGTAGTAAGAAAGTAGGTAGGTAGGTAGGTAGGTAGGAAGGTAGATAGGTGGGTAGGTAGGCAGGAGGGAAGTAAGAAGGTAGGTAGGTAGGTAGGTAGGTAGGTAGGTAGGTAGAGTAGGTAGGTAGGTAGGTAGGTAGGTAGGTAGGTAGAGTAGGTAGGTAGGTAGGTAGGTAGGTAGGTAGAGTAGGTTGGTTGGTAGGTAGGTTGGTTGGTAGGTTGGTAGGTAGGTTGGTAGGTAGGTTTGGTTGGTTGGTTGGTAGTACAAAAGAAATCTTGTTTTTTTTGGAATTCTGGTAAACATCTATGTCTACAAATTGCTTTGTATATAACTTGAAACTTCCAAGTGCTCAATTGCATAAAGTCACATTATCAGGGACAAAAATATAACATATAACGATCTATTGTAATTATTAATATCACCTTAAACGTAAATTCAACTTGTTAATCAGTATTTTGAATAATCAAAGTATTAAAATAAGATATATTTATTTATATGTATGTATAATATATACAGTATATACAGGTATATATATATATATATATAGAGAGAGAGAGAGAGAGTGAGAAAGAAAGTGAGTGAGTGTGTGTACTAAATAATTACTAGCATAATTCAGACTCTCTAAATATATCTGCAGCTTGATATATTCCTGGAAGTTGCCTGTAATTCACCCACACCCACACACACATACTGTAAGTGTTGATCGGTACACACGCGTATTATGCATGCTTATGAGTACTCTTTCCTTATTCAACCTACAGTATATGAAAAACGGTCAAAACACAACTTAACCTAACCTAGCCTACTTAGAGAAGTTAGTTACTACGTACTGTCTAATAGATAAACATAGATAGAAACAGAACCGAACAAGAGATAAGGCAACACAAGAACACAAAAAACGAGACAGCCAGGGGTGAATCCTAAAAACCCCCAGAGCAGTAAATTAGTAACTACTGTCCGATAGATAAAGATAAATAGACATATAGATAAATAGATGGATAAACAGATAGACAGAAAGACAGAAACAAACCCGAACAATAGGGACAGACCATCTAAATGAACCAATGTAAGTAGCGGGGTACCCCAGGGATCGGTACTAGGACCAATTCTCTTTCTAATTTACATCAACGACATAGATGATGGTCTCACCTGTACAATCTAAAAATTTGCGGACGATACAAAAATTGCAAATAGCGTACTTTCAAAAGAACAAGTTGACGATATGCAACACAATCTAGATAAGTTGTCATGTTGGGCCCAAATTTGGCAAATGAGTTTCAATGCGGATAAATGTAAAGTACTACATATCGGATACCAAAATGAGAAAGCAAGTTATTTGATGAATGGCACTCAGCTTAAGAATGTAAACAGAGAAACCGATCTGGGAGTTGTTACTCCCAGATCGGTTTCTCTATCGAGTAACCTAAAACCGAGTCAACAATGTTCAAAAGTTGTTAAGAAGGCAAACAAAATAATTGGCTTTATAGGCAGGTCATTTGAGCATAAATCCAAAGACGTTATCCTAACCCTTTACAATTTCTTAGTCCGCCCTCTTCTGGAATACTGCGTTCAATCCTGGTGCCCTTATTATCAAAAAGATATAGACAAGCTAGAACGAGTTCAACGTAAAGTTACCAAAATGATACCTAGCCTAAAGAACAAACCATACGAGGAGCGTCTTAGAGAATTAAATCTATTTCCTTTAACCCAGCGCAGATTAAGAGGCGACTTAATTCAAGTGTTCAAAATCATCAAAGGCATCGACAATATGAACTGTAGTAAGTACTTCACTATCGACCAATCTAATTACACGCGGGGAAACGGGTGCAAAATTATTGGTAAATCTTTTAATTCACACGAAGCTAAAATTGTCTTCTTCAATCGAGTTGTCAACTTATGGAATGGGCTTCCCCGAGATGTTATAGACTGCAGCACCTTTGATTCATTTAAACTTCGCCTAGACAAATATCTCGCATCAAACCCGCGACTGACTGTTTGTAAATGAATAACTTTATTTTATCCTCCCCTCAGTTACTAACCCATCTGTCCCCTACTAACTTCCTAATCCTGCCACGGACATTAGTTCCAGGGCAGTAGTTCCCTTACCCACTCTAAAATACTGTTTGGACACTTGATCCTCAGTGCTTTGGAGGACAAGCAGCCTAGAAGGGTCACTAGACCTGTTGTTGCTTGCTTTCCTTTGTACTCCTTTGTACTCCTTTGATATAAGACAAAAAGGGACAACAAAAAACAAGGGACAACAAAAAACGAGGGACAGCCAGGGGTGACTCCTAAAAACCCACACAGCAGTAAGTTAGTACATCCTGTCCAGCCTCCCAACCTGGCGCGGGAGACTCACACGGGTCAGAGGTTAAATACGGCTTACCGGGACTAAATTACCATCATCTCAGCTGGGACACAAGAGCAGCAAGGAGACACGGAATAGCCACGACTTACTATCCACGCTAGGGATATGCTCTAGACAGCAATTGTCTACATATATTATACAGTATATACGTTGTCTCTGCTCTTTACCTTCATTATAAGACAACGATTTCCTGTACATACCTCAATTAAGGATATATACAGTATATATAATTGTAAATATTAATTGGAAAAGATAGACACAATGAATATAGACAGTGTCTATATTCATTGTGTCTATTAAGGGGAGGTATTTAGTTTGTTCTCTAGACCTCCATCAAGCTTAAAATTACACCCCCTTGAGTACCTTTCAAGATAAATTTGTACATTTTTCGGTAGAAAAATGTCCCGGCCGAAGGCCGATTCCTCTTAAATTACAGGCTCGCTATCGCTCGCCAGGATAAAATCGACACCTGAATGGCACGAAAGGTCTTAATATGGGGTGAAAGTTCTTAAAATCGCTAAACTAATGGGGCAAACGTTTTATAATATCAAAAACAATGGGGCTAAACATGAGGGAGAAATAGGTCAAGCAAAAAATCCCTCAAGTGGAGATCTCCCCTTAAACACTATTTGAAGAGGATTTTTTTTTTCAAACATTGTTGTTGTTTACCTGTTGTTGTTTACCTGTTGTTGTTTACCTGTTAGCCAAAACGTCAACCCTTTCCATAAACCAAGCCGCGGTCCTTAACCCCTTCACCACCAATACGTAATTGTCATCATATTCTGGTTACCATTAGTAGATTTTATTTAGTTTATAGTCTACCTCTACGACTCAAATGGGTAAATACGAAGGCATTAAACCCTCAAAATACCTTGGGGTCTTCTTAAACTACATATCTAATTTTATCCAGAATCAAAGTTATAAACACGTCATGGTGCTGAAGGGGTTAAGCGCCCATTACCCGGCTTGCAATTTTCAGGTAGTTCTATATCTATTGCCGTACGCAGTGATCCCCGAAGGGGTGGCCACGAACGAAACGCCCCCATGCACCTCTGTCCCCAGTCAGTCGACGCCACTCTTCCAATCCAGCACCGCTTTCACTCATGTACTTCTTAACTCCATCCTTCCACCTCTCACTCGGTCTACCTCTCCCTCTCTGTCGTTCCACCTCACTCTCATACACTCTCTTAGTCATTCTCTTGCTTCCCATACGTTCCACATGGCCGAACTATCTCAAGGTGTTCCTTTTCACACTTTCCAGCACATCTACATCCACACCACACCTCTCTCATACTTCCTCATTCGTCTGGCTATCCCTCATGTAACTTCGCACACACTTCTCAAGTAACTCATTTCCACCCCTCTCACTCTTGGTTTGATTCTCTCCACCAACGTCCATGCTTCGCTCCCGCAAGTCAATGTCGGGATTACCACACTGTCATGCAAGGACTTCTTTACTTCCACGCTGACCACCCTATTTCTTGTTACTGCTTTCCGCGTTCTTACAACCCTCAGGTAGAGTTGCCATGAGAGTAACCCTTTGAGTACCAGCGACGTGTGATATATTCGATTCTAGGTATATCTAGACGATATTATGCAGCTTAGGAAGGATCTGTGGTAGTTATAAGAGTTGGTTGAGATAGTCTGAAGCCTTATTATTGCTAGAGGTCCTTCCTAAGCTGAATAAAATCGTCTAATAGTTGCCAGAATATGATGAAAAGGACGTCCTTGGTACTGAATGGGTTAACCTGGGACAAGTGTTGCAAGTGAATGAGTGATAGTATTTAATGTTCTCATATGTTATATATATAATTTGAAGTTGAGTTTATTAGGTAACATCTTTGAAATAGTGTTGCTTGAAGTGAGCCAGACGATTTATTCTGATAGATACAATTTATTATCCTTTTATGGTGTTTAGATGAAGCAAGCTCTCCCCAGAATAATGCCCCTGGTTCAAATCTTCGTAACTGAACGGTTGGCCAAATATGTTGTGTCGCCGATGTCATTAAGTTTTGCTCGCTGTGTGCTGTATTAATGTCTGTCATATGTTGAATAGGGTGTGTAAAGATAGACACATGTTTGTATATCTCACTCGAAACGATGAATTAATGCTTAGATAGTACCGATACCGAAATATACTTATTTGACCGACTGTACCTTCCAAGTTTCTAATGATTTACTGAAGGTTTCTACCAAATGAGATGTCACTAAATCACAAACACTACAATCAAAACTCAAGAGGATAATACGATCTATGCAACATGACCTCGATACATTTAGCTGTCTACCGTGTTGATGCTTCTCCTAGGGTATTGGTATATAACATCTGAAATGCCTCAGTTTTTTTAGCCTTAAATTAGCAAAGATTGAATTGGGCGTACAGGAAAATAAATACAATCGTACAATATAATATATACTGATAACAAAGTTTCATAATTTCAGAGAATAATACGAAATGTTAATCTCTTACCATTTACTTAATTGTTAGGGTATTGTTTGGGTATTTGACATTTGGTATTTGTTTGAAAATTGTCTGTAGTTGGCCTGTTGGATAGCTTAGGGGTATAATGGTACTTTTTAATGGAATTCTTGTATCAAAAACTTAAGAACATCTGATATGTAGTGCGTGTTGTGTCAATACAGTAGATGTAGACAAAGATATAATGTAAAAGAGTGAGAGAGAGAGAGAGAGCAGGAGAGAACAAAAAGATGAGAGAGATAGAGAAAAAATGGAAGAGAGGAGAGAGAGAGAGAGAGAGAGAGAGATGAGAGAGAAGAGAGAGAGAGAGTAGAGATGAGAGAAAAGAGAGAGGAGAGAGAGAGGGGATGAGAGAGAGAGAGAGAGGGAGAGAGATAGAGTGAGAGAGAGAGAGATAGAGAGAGAGAGAGAGAGAGGAGAGAGAGAGAGAAGAGAGAGAGAGAGAGAGAGAGAGAGAGAGAGAGAGAGAGAGGAGAGGAGAGAGAGAGAGAGAGAAGAGAGAGAGAGATGAGAGAGAGAGAGAGCGAGAGAGAGAGAGAGAGAGAGAGAGAGAGGAGAGTGAGAGAGGAGAGGAGAGAGAGAGAGAGAGAGAGAGAGAGAGAGAGAGAGAGAGAGAGAGAGAGAGAGAGGCAGGCGCGCGCTTACAAACAGCCCCACAACTCGGCTCAGCATCCACGCTCCCCTCTCTCTTTCAATTCCCCCCCCCCCCCCCCACCCCTTCACCCCTCTTTCCCCTCAACAAGCATAGTTCGCCATTTTGCAAGCAGTTTCCCCTCTCCCTCCCTCGTTCTTTCTCTCCCTACAACATGTCCGACGAGAGAATGCACGCCTTTTGGACATTTTAAAACCACTGAAGGCCTTTGTTTACAGTAGAGTAAGGGGTACCATTGCATTAATATGAATTGGGATGTGATATTTTACCACCACTCTACATCTTGATATGAATTACAATAAGGGGAAATTACAAGGATATAAATCGTGATATAATACGTATCTACTGTATGTGTAGATTGGGTATGCCAATTACGTACCTACTGTGCATATTGATGAAGGAATTAAATGAAATAGATAAACTATTATCTATTTCACAATTTTACCTTCATATATATTTGTGATGAGAGATGCTGTGGCACTCTGAGATGCAACCATAAAACAATTATATTCCCTTCTATTTTACCTTCATATATATTTGTGATGAGAGATGCTGTGGCACTCTGAGATGCAACCATAAAACAATTATATTCCCTTCTATTTTCAAGCATAATTATACGCAAATACGCAAACACAATTACCCTCACAGAATGAGAGAGAACACCCGCAGAGATAACTCCTTCTGTACAAGCTACGTCTTATTATCTTTTCTAGATGCTTTTAGACGCTTTTGTGAAGCTTAAGAAGGATTTGTGGTAGAAAAAAGGGGTAAGTTGAGATACTGCGAAGCCTGTTGAATGCTGGCGGTCCTTTCTAAACCGAATACAATAGTCTAACAGTAGCCTGAATAAAGTTAAAATGACGGCACTGGTCCTGAAGCGGTTAAGGGGAGGTTTTTAGTTTGGTCTCTAGATATCCTTCAAGCTTAAGATTACACCCCCTTGAGCGCCTTTCAAGATAAATTTGTACATTTTTCGGTAGAAAAATGTCCCGGCTGAAAGCCGGTTCCTCTTAAATTACAGGCTCGCTATCGCCCGCCAGGATAAAATCGACACCTAAATGGCACGAAAGGTCTTAAAATTGACAGAAATGGGTTGACAGTTCTTAAAATCGTCAAAATAATGGGGCGAACGTCTTAACATTAGGAAAACAATGGGGCTAAACATGAGGGAGAAAGGAGTCAAGAAAAAAAATCCCTCAAGTGGATATCTCCCCTTAACTCATAGGGTACCGTTGACATCCTTTTCCTTATAATCTGGCAAATATTAGACGATATTATTCAACTTAGAAAGGACATCTACCAATAAAAAGGTTACAACCATATCTCAATTAATTCTTTCAGCTATCATATACCCTTTCTAATTCTTTCAGCTATCATATACCCTTTCTAATTATTTCAGCAATCATATACCCTTTCTAATTCTTTCAGCTATCATATACCCTTTCTAATTCTTTCAGCTATCATATACCCTTTCTAATTCTTTCAGCTATCATATACCCTTTCTAATTCTTTCAGCTATCATATAACCTTTCTAATTCTTTCAGCTATCATATACCCTTTCTAATTCTTTCAGCTATCATATACCCTTTCTAATTCTTTCAGCTATCATATACCCTTTCTAATTCTTTCAGCTATCATATACCCTTTCTAATTCTTTCAGCTATCATATACCCTTTCAGCTATCATATACCCTTTCTAATTCTTTCAGCTATCATATACCCTTTCTAATTCTTTCAGTTATCATATACCCTTTCTAATTCTTTCAGCTATCATATACCCTTTCTAATTCTTTCAGCTATCATATACCCTTTCTAATTCTTTCAGCTATCATATAACCTTTCTAATTCTTTCAGCTATCATATACCCTTTCAGCTATCATATACCCTTTCTAATTCTTTCAGCTATCATATACCCTTTCTAATTCTTTCAGCTATCATATACCCTTTCTAATTCTTTCAGCTATCATATACCCTTTCTAATTCTTTCAGCTATCATATACCCTTTCAGCTATCATATACCCTTTCTAATTCTTTCAGCTATCATATACCCTTTCTAATTCTTTCAGCTATCATATACCCTTTCAGCTATCATATACCCTTTCTAATTCTTTCAGCTATCATATACCCTTTCTAATTCTTTCAGCTATCATATACCCTTTCTAATTCTTTCATTTTCAGCTATCATATACCCTTTCTAATTCTTTCAGCTATCATATACCCTTTCTAATTCTTTCAGCTATCATACCCTTTCAGCTATCATATACCCTTTCTAATTCTTTCAGCTATCATATACCCTTTCAGCTATCATATACCCTTTCTAATTCTTTCAGCTATCATATACCCTTTCTAATTCTTTCAAGCTATCATATACCCTTTCAGCTATCATATACCCTTTCTAATTCTTTCAGCTATCATATACCCTTTCTAATTCTTTCAGCTATCATATACCCTTTCAGCTATCATATACCCTTTCTAATTCTTTCAGCTATCATATACCCTTTCAGCTATCATATACCCTTTCTAATTCTTTCAGCTATCATATACCCTTTCTAATTCTTTCAGCTATCATATACCCTTTCTAATTCTTTCAGCTATCATATACCCTTTCAGCTATCATATACCCTTTCAGCTATCATATACCCTTTCTAATTCTTTCACCTATCATATACCCTTTCTAAGCT
>CM064485.1:65644314-65704912 GCA_032716605.1 Paralithodes platypus
GTCTAATGGTAACCCGAATAAGATCAACATTATGTGATGGTGGTGAAAGGCTTCCGGGGGTATCACACAAGCGCTCATATCGTCAATGTTCAATGGTCAAAATTCTACTTCTATGATCGCTTGCAATACATATAGGACGTATTGTATCTTTTGCAATGGTATCGGAAGCTATACTGATGGTAGGTAAATATAGGAGATGGGATAGTTATACAAATGTAGGTCTTATTCTGCTAGACCAATACTGAAGATAAATGTTGAAGGAACAATAAAATATGGAAGAAAACTGTAATTAACCTGACGTAAAATGATACAAGAAATCCAAGGCACGACATGCTGTACGTGATAAGATAATAGCGAGGCGTAATAACAGCGTTTAACACAATGAAAACACAATTTTTTCCTTTGCCCTTCAACTTTCTCTTCATAATTGCTGAGGGGCACAGGGCCCTGGGTGGGTCTTTGGTTTCCCGGGCGTTTCTGCACCCTCCTCAGCTCCCTGCCATGGAGTGGCTTCGGTCACCCAGGCTTTATTGTGGTCGGCAGGGAGGGTTCTGTGGGGGCGCTCGGTTATGGCCTTGGCCTTGCTCGGAGCCATGGCGCTGTTCGGCCAGGCAGCTTGGGGAGCAACAACAACAACACAATGAAAATAGGTTGAAGACCGAGGAAACTCAGTGAAAATAAACATTGGCCGTGAACTAAATTGAGCGCACATGATATAGGACGTGATAATGTATTAGTAAGGCATTAATAATAGTCGAAAATAACGAAAATAGGGTAGGAGACTGACTCAGAACATAAATTGGAAGAGAACAACTAAAAATACGAACGCACACGACATAGGAAGCGATAAGACAATACCGAGGCATACATAATAGTGTAAAAACAATGAAAACGGGAAGAACACCAACTCCCCACACACACACACACACACACACACACACACACACACACCCACACACACATACCCACACACCCACACACACACACACACATTGGATGAGGAGACCTAAACATATGAAGCCACACGACATCGGAAACTATAAGATAATACCGAGGCATTAATAACAGCATAAAAACAATGAGAGGATGTAGGGAGGTACTTGTGTGTACCTTTAATGATACCCAAATGCAGATAATGACATAATGATAGAGGCCACATGTTTTTCGGGACCCCCTTCTTCCTCATGTTTAGCCCCGTTAGTTTTGACATTTTAAGTTCGCCCCATTAGTTTGGTGATTATAAGACCTTTCGCCCTAACTCTTTGCCAATATTAAGACCTTTCGTGCCATTTAGGTGTCTGAGTCTGTAATATAGTAGCAACCGGCCTTTGGCCGGGACATTTTTCTATCGAAAAATGTACAACTTATCTTGATGGGGAGCTTAGGGGTGTTTTTTAAGCTTGATGGAGATCTAGGGAGGAAACTAAAAAAACTTAAAAATAAAAAGATGAGCAAATAAATAGGGTCATCCCCCTTAATGAGCGCCACATGCAGATAATGACATAATGATCGCCCCTTTCATATAAAATGGGCCCCATTTCCCTCCAAATTACTCTCGGATATTTTCTATGGGGTGTATTAGGAGCTTATTATTAAACTTCTCCTATTTACCATTCCTCTTATAATAATAAACTGTGTTATTGTCGTATTTAATATTTGTATAGAAACAGTAGATTATATTATTGCATAATTGCTAATTATAATCTAACACCATCCCTCTCTCTCTCTCTCTCTCTCTCTCTCTCTCTCTCTCTCTCTCTCTCTCTCTCTCTCTCTCTCTCTCTCTCAACAGTTTACCTCTTTCCTTGGTACTGGTGGGTGGGAGAGAGCCGCCTTGTTTCACCTTCATTACTCAACTCACCTAGAAAGAGAAACATTGGGCATTACTTACTGCACCGGTAATTACTTAAGGAGGGTCACCTGCTTTGTTTTCACCTTTTCTCTCTTCATCTGGCTTGTATCCATTCGGCCCCATTCAGCCTACTGTTTTAAGACGTTAATCCCCATCCAGGTGTCGATTTCTTCCTGGTGAGCGATAGTGAGCCAGCGTTGTATGAAGAATTCCGGCTTCGCCGGAGAAATTTTTCTTTCGAAAAATGTACAAATTTAGCCTGCTGTCAAACATTTTGCTTAAATATGCTGGCTCGCTACTGCTCGCCAGTAAAAAAATCGCCCCCTGGATGGGGATAAACGTCTTAAAACAGTAGGCTGAATAGGGCCGCATGGATACAACCCAGAGAGGGAGAAACATAAAACACGATGTGGGCCCTTTAACATTAACCCCTTCATTACCGGTGACGTATTCTTTGTTTGATTTTACCTGTGTTTAGACTATTGTATTCGGCTTAGGATGGTAGTGTGTGGCAATTATGAGGCTACAGACTATCGGAATGAACCCCTTTACTACTACCACAGATCCTTCCTAAGCTGCCTAAAATCGTCTAAATATAGCTGATAATAAACAACATGCATCCCCGGTAGTGAAAGGGTTAATGGTAATCAAAATAACGACAATACTAAACTACGACCAAGTTATGACAGCTACTGTACAATTACCTGTACAGGAAGCCAGGAACAGACAACACGGAATTAGCATACACACAGAAGTAAATTATTATTCATCTTAAAGGGGACAGTGGCTATTTTTTGGTATGTATATATATATATATATATATATATATATATATATATATATATATATATATATATATATATCGTATATAGTATGTATGTATAATTTATATTCATTATTTACTTTCCTCGCTAGACCTTCATCAAGCTTAAAAAAACACTCTGTAAACCCCCCCCCCCACCCCTTCAAGATAAATGTGTAAACAAAAAATTATATAAAAATTTCCCGGCCGAAGGCCGATTTCTCTTAAAATTACAGGATCTCGCTATCACTCGCTAGGAAAAAATCGACACCTAAATTGTACGAAAGGTCTTGATATTGATATAGAAATGAGACTAACTTTTAAAACCGCCAAACTAATAGGGCTAAACACGAGGAATAGGGGGGGGGGGGGGGGGGGGGGCAGAAAAACGACCCATCCCCCCCTTAAAGGAAGCCAGGAACAGACAACCCGGAATTAGCATACACAGAGAAGTACATTATTATTCATCTGTACCCCGGGACGCCTTCCTGCCTCTTATTACACCAGTAAACACATTTATATTTCACTAATTGAGTTTAGATGTGAAGTGGGTTGGTATAAAGGAAACATAATAATTCCGTTGATGAATGACCTGTGGGTTGAGAGATAGGTGTTATTGCTAGAGATGTTTCCTGCGGTAAATATAATTGTCTAGTGTTTGCCAGCACACAATACAAATTCCGCCATCGTATGGAAGTACCCCATCAATGTTGTAACCCCGTCTGTACCACCGACATCATTTTATACAAATTCTGGCTACTACTAATCGATTGCATTCAGTTTAGAAATAATATCTAGCAATTATAAAGCTTTGAACTAACTCAATCAACCCTTTTAACTACCACAGATCCTTCCTAAGCTGCATAAAATCGTCTAAATATAGCTAGAATATAATATTATTTTTATTAATCTCACCACCACACCCCCAATGAAATTAATTAAAGTATATATGATCCACCGGGATTCGAACCCGGGTTATCACACACATATTTTTGCCACCTTAACCATTACACCACCAGGACGGTATAACAGACGTCACTGGTACATAAGGGGTTTAACACATTGCCAACGCCCTGTCTGAACTGTAGAAATACCATAAGGGGTTTAACACATTGCCAACGCCCTGTCTGAACTGTAGAAATACCATAAGGCGTTTAACACATTGCCAACGCCCTGTCTGAACTGTAGAAATACCATAAGGCGTTTAACACATTGCCAACGCCCTGTCTGAACTGTAGAAATACCATAAGGCGTTTAACACATTGCCAACGCCCTGTCTGAACTGTAGACATACCATAAGGGGTTTAACACATTGCCAACGCCCTGTCTGAACTGTAGAAATACCATAAGGGGTTTAACACATTGCCAACGCCCTGTCTGAACTGTAGAAATACCATAAGGGGTTTAACACATTGCCAACGCCCTGTCTGAACTGTAAAAATACCATAAGGGGTTTAACACATTGCCAACGCCCTGTCTGAACTGTAGAAATACCATAAGGGGTTTAACACATTGCCAACGCCCTGTCTGAACTGTAGAAATACCATAAGGGGTTTAACACATTGCCAACGCCCTGTCTGAACTGTAGAAATACCATAAGGCGTTTAACACATTGCCAACGCCCTGTCTGAACTGTAGACATACCATAAGGGGTTTAAACACATTGCCAACGCCCTGTCTGAACTGTAGAAATACCATAAGGGGTTTAACAGATTGCCAACGCCCTGTCTGAACTGTAGAAATACCATAAGGGGTTTAACACATTGCCAACGCCCTGTCTGAACTGTAGAAATACCATAAGGGGTTTAACACATTGCCAACGCCCTGTCTGAACTGTAGAAATACCATAAGGGGTTTAACACATTGCCAACGCCCTGTCTGAACTGTAGAAATACCATAAGGGGTTTAACACATTGCCAACGCCCTGTCTGAACTGTAGAAATACCATAAGGCGTTTAACACATTGCCAACGCCCTGTCTGAACTGTAGACATACCATAAGGGGTTTAACACATTGCCAACGCCCTGTCTGAACTGTAGAAATACCATAAGGGGTTTAACAGATTGCCAACGCCCTGTCTGAACTGTAGAAATACCATAAGGGGTTTAACACATTGCCAACGCCCTGTCTGAACTGTAGAAATACCATAAGGGGTTTAACAGATTGCCAACGCCCTGTCTGAACTGTAGAAATACCATAAGGGGTTTAACACATTGCCAACGCCCTGTCTGAACTGTAGAAATACCATAAGGCGTTTAACACATTGCCAACGCCCTGTCTGAACTGTAGAAATACCATAAGGGGTTTAACACATTGCCAACGCCCTGTCTGAACTGTAGACATACCATAAGGGGTTTAACACATTGCCAACGCCCTGTCTGAACTGTAGAAATACCATAAGGCGTTTAACACATTGCCAACGCCCTGTCTGAACTGTAGAAATACCATAAGGGGTTTAACACATTGCCAACGCCCTGTCTGAACTGTAGAAATACCATAAGGCGTTTAACACATTGCCAACGCCCTGTCTGAACTGTAGAAATACCATAAGGCGTTTAACACATTGCCAACGCCCTGTCTGAACTGTAGAAATACCATAAGGCGTTTAACACATTGCCAACGCCCTGTCTGAACTGTAGACATACCATAAGGGGTTTAACACATTGCCAACGCCCTGTCTGAACTGTAGAAATACCATAAGGGGTTTAACACATTGCCAACGCCCTGTCTGAACTGTAGACATACCATAAGGGGTTTAACACATTGCCAACGCCCTGTCTGAACTGTAGAAATACCATAAGGCGTTTAACACATTGCCAACGCCCTGTCTGAACTGTAGACATACCATAAGGGGTTTAACACATTGCCAACGCCCTGTCTGAACTGTAGAAATACCATAACTTGTAAATTGGCTGAGACTGTATTATTACCAATAAGTAACCAGTTAATATACGCCCACACCGAATTACCATACACCAGCCAGTCCATGATTATAGAGATGAACCCCAGGCGGCTTTCCTGCTTTTTATCACGTCATTAACCACTCACAATTATGATAAGTTTTAACCCCTGCTGTACCGGCGACGTCTTATTCATTTTCTTCTAGCTATATTTAGACGATTATGTGCCGTTTAAGGGGAGATTTCCACTTAAGGGATTTTTTTCTTTACCCCCCTCTCCCTCATGCTTAGCCCCATTGCTTTTGAGATTTTAAGACGTTCGCCCCATTACTTTGGCGATTTTAAGAACTTTCACCCAATTTATGTCACTTTTAAGACCTTTCGTCCCATTTAGGTGTCGATTTTTTCGTGGCGAGCGAAAGCGAGCCTGTAATTTAAGAGCAACCGGCCTCCGGCCGGGAAATTTTTCTACCGAAAAATTTACAAATTTATCTTGAAAGGGGGTCTAGGGGGTGTAATTTTAAGCTTTATGAAAAAGTAGGGAACAAACTAAATACCTCCCCTTAAGAAGGATCTGTGGTAGTAAAAAGGGTTAAGGGAGATAGTTCGAAGACAGTTAATTGCTGGTGGCCCATTTAAGACTGAATACAATCATCTAATAGTAGCCAGAATAAAGGACAACACCGGTACTGAAGGCGTTAACCCCTTCTGTACCTGTGGCCACTTCTTACTTTTAGTGTAGCAACTATTAGACGATTTTCTTCAGCTTCGGAAGGACGTCTACCCATCAAAAGGGTGCAGAGTATCTCCATTAAGGGGAGATTTCCACTTGAGGGACTTTTTTCTGGACCCCGTTTTCCCTCATGTTTAGCCCCATTGCTTTTGAAATTTTAAGACGTTCGCCCCATTAGTTGGATTATTTTATGAACTTTCGCCCCATTTCTGTCAATTTTAAGACTTTTCGTTCCATTTAGCTGTCTATTTTTTCCTGGCGAGCGATAGCGAGCCTGTAATTTAAGAGGAATCGGCCTTCGGCCTGGACATTTTTCTACCGAAAAATGTACACATTTATCTTGAAAGGGGGTCTAGGGGGTGTAATTTTAAGATTGATGGAAGTCTAGCGAACTAACTAAACACCTCCCCTTAATCCTTTTAGCTTGCATATGTCTTTCCTAAGCCTCATAAAATCGTCTAAATGTAGCTGAAATCCATTACAAAAGACGTCACCGGAACTGTAAAGGCTAAACAGTACATTCTTGGCTATCATTTGATAATATTATTCAACTTGGGAAGGATCTGTGGGAGACTGAGGTATATTGGAGTTCGTTTTAAGGGGAGGTGTTTAGTTTGTTCCCTACGTTTTCATCAAGCTTAAAATTACACCCCCTAGACCCCCTTTCAAGATAAATTTGTACATTTTTCGGTAGAAAAATGTCCCGGCCGGAGGCCGATTGCTCTTAAATTACAGGCTCGCTATCGCTCGCCAGGAAAAAATCGACATCTTAATGGCACGAAAGGTCTTAAAATTGACAGAAATAGGGCAAAATGTCTTAAAATGTCTAAACTACTAGGGCGAACGTCTTAAAATCTCAAAAGCAACGGGGCTAAACATGAGGGAGAAAGGGGTCCGGAAAAAAAATCCCTCAAGTGGAGATCTCCCCTTAACCCCCTAATTCCTACAAATCCTTATAAAGCTGCATACAAATCGAATAAATATATATATATATATATATATATATATATATATATATATATATATATATATACATTATATATATATCTATATATATATATATATATATATATATATATATATATATATATATATATATATATATATATATATATAATATATATACACACTGTATATTTATATATATATATATATATATATATATATATATATATATATATATATATATATATATATACACTGTATATAATATAATACTGTATACGTATATGTATTCGGCTACCGGAAGGAAGCATCTTAATAACCAAATATGCGACACCATCAACCTATCATACACATTATATAAATACACCCCCTTTGACAACGATGACACCTACACTATTTTACTCTCATCCTGGATATTATCAAATTATTCTAAACACCTCAAATATGACCTTTGAGTACCGGTATCAAGGTTTATGGAGTCGGTTTATATTTGATAAATACATGTTTACCTCTGTGATTTCCAGAGAACCTTCCCAATCTTAAGGGGAGGTTTTTAGTTGATTCCCTAGACTTCCATCAAGCTTAAAATTATTCCCCCTAGACCCCCTTTCAAGATAAATTTGTAAATTTTTCGGTAGAAAAATTTCCCGGCCCAAGGCCGGTTCCCCTTAAATTACAGGCTCGCTATCGCTCGCCAGGAAAAAAATCGACACCTAAATGGCACGAATGGTCTTAAATTGACAGAAATGGGGCGAGGGTTCTTAAAATCGCCAAACTAATGGGGCGAACGTCTTAAAATCTCAAAAGCAATGGGGCTAAACATGAGGGAGAAAGTGGTCCAGAAAAAATCCTCCAGGTGGAAATCTCCCCTTGACACCTGCGTCTGCTATTATCCTGAATCAAATGCAATAAGGCTTCAAATTATTGTACAGGTGAGCGGAAGGAAGCTACATATCTCACGCCACCGACTTAACACACACAACGCGAAATATTATATAAAAATACAGTCCACTTTGCATTCAAATGATCAGAAATGGAGGTGTATTTATGGCTACTTGCTTACTTCCTCTCTCTCTCTTTACCAATGAATATGAGAGAGAGAGAGAGAGAGAGAGAGAGAGAGAGAGAGAGAGAGAGAGAGAGAGAGAGAGAGAGAGAGAGAGAGAGAGAGAGAGAGAGAGGAGAGAGATGCAAATTAGCTAAGGAAGTAGCCCCCATTAAAACCCTCCTCCCATGGCTGTTCGCTTGGCTATATTTGAAATTGTAAATGAGGTATAGACAGGATGGCTCAAAAAGTCCTCCTGCAACACACACACACACACACACACACAAGACTCCCTTCGATGTTTGCAGTGTAGTTTTTCATTCTAGTACAGGAGTTATACAAGATAATGTTTCTCCTTGGCTACAGGAGGTCTTCTGTAAGTTGAATAAAATATTCAATGGTTAATATAAACATCATGCGAGGAGGAGCACTTTATTGACAACGTTATGCAGATAGCTTCTTCAGGACACTTAAGCTATCTGCAAAACTATCTATCTATCTATCTATATGCTCAGGCCCAATCCCCATTTTGGGGGTAGCCGACTCAAGACAGAGCAAGAACAGGGAAAACACAATAACAACATAAAACAAAAAATAAACACAGATCAAAAACACAAACTCTCACACATCTGCAAAACGTTGCCAATAAAGTGCCTCTCATAAATAAAGTGTTTATATTAATTCTGTCAACTTTTCAAAGTTATTTCAACACTCAATGGTTAGTCTGAATACAATTATAATACATCATCAAATTGACCACTTGCAACTCTCATAAGGAAGCTAGAGGTGTAGACATCGATTGTTAACACAGTTAACAACTAAAATACGGTTGCAGTACATTTATAAATACATAAAATCGAATTCAATATACTTTCTAACCATCAGAAGCCTATACTATTATTGCATTTATGTCTCATATCGATGCTTACGGCTCCAACTTCCTTATAGCATGAAACTCGCAATTAGTCTAATCAAAAGGGTTATACGTTTTCTTAGAAATGTCAATGCCTAAATATTGATCTCGACAAACTAACCCTTAAGGGGAGATATCCACTTGAGGGATTTTTTTCTTGACCCCTTTCTCCCTCATGTTTAGCCCCATTGCTTTTGATATTATAAAACGTTTGCCCCATTAGTTTAGCGATTTTAAGAACTTTCACCCCATATTAAGACGTTTCATGCCATTCAGGTGTAGATTTTATCCTGGCGAGCGATAGCGAGCTTTTCATTTAAGAAGAACCGGCCTTTGGCCGGGAAATTTTTCTACCGAAAAATGTACAAATTTATCTTGAAAGGGACTCAAGGGGGTGTAATTTTAAGCTTGATGGAGGTCTAGGGAACAAACTAAATACCTCCCCTTAAAGCAAATGTTAAGCGAGACGATGAATTTCATTCGCCCCTCTAAGATTCTGTTCTACAATGTTGAAATAACTTTGAGTGACCTGAAGAAGCTATCTGCGAAACGTTGTCAATAAAGTGCTCCTCCTCATTACTTTTTCTCAGATTACTTTTAGATTGCAGGAAATGCTGTTTTAGACACCTAAATTCTCAAAACAAATCCAGGGGGGGCATGCCCCCGGACCCCCCTAGAGCTCGCGCCTTCGCCGCTCCGTCGCGCTATAATGATAAAAAAAAAAAAAAACATAATGATAACACAATTCATATTTTGTGGATTGACACCCTGATTGTACGGGAATATTTGGAATTGCAATTTTGACACAAGGGCGAAGTAATCTGATAAACTACATGAACTGCACACATTAAATTACAGGGGTTCACTAGCTAATGTTCACCTTCTTGCTAAATTTTCCAATTCATATACTGTATATTATAAAGAGCTCTAGATAATCCGTTGAAAATGTCTCGTAACAAACCTAATACAGTAAGCCTTGGAGAATCAACCAAATGTCTCGTAACAAACCTAATAAAGTAAACCTTGGAGAATCAACCAAATGTCTCGTAACAAACCTAATAAAGTAAACCTTGGAGAATCAACCAAATGTCTCGTAACAAACCTAATACAGTAAGCCTTGGAGAATCAACCAAATACCACAACGACCAAGGAAACGATAGATGTTCAATGAATACCAATTTACATTTTATGTACTGCAAAGGTAAACATGGCACGGATACATATTCAGTAAGTTATGTATTATGACTCGAATGAAGCATGCGCACCGTCGTCAATATTACATCATTATCGGGAGTTATACAAGTGTAATTTTCATGCATTAAGGGGACGTATTTAGTTTGTTCCCTAGACCTCCATCAAACTTAAAATTACATCCCCTTGAGTCCCTTTCAAGATAAATTTGTACATTTTTCGGTAGAAAAATTTCCCGGCCGAAGGCCGGTTCCTCTTAAATTACAGGCTCGCTATCGCTCGCCAGGATAAAATTGACACCTGAATGGCACGAAAGGTCTTAATATGGGGTGCAAGTTCTTAAAATCGCTAAACTAATGGGGCAAACGTTTTATAATATCAAAAGCAATGGGGCTAAACATGAGGGAGAAAGGGGTCCAGAAAAAAATCCCTCAAGTGGAAATCTCCCCTTAACTACCTCAGTACGGCGACGCATTTCTTAATTTTACACTGTCTTACACAAAGGATTAACCCTTTCACGCTCATATGACGCAGAGGTTGCCAGATTAGCAATAATAAATAGAGTTCTCTCTCTTATAATTACCTCTCCAAAATTAGTTTTCTGCCCACAGCTAATTCGAAGACAACTGCAGAGGTTGAAGTAACTAAACGAAAGGTTTCTAAATACCCCTGATGGTATAAAAGGCTTTAAAGTATCCCTAATAGGCTCAAAATCGCGTCATATGTCGGAGAGGGTTAAATGAAACTCGAGGAATCAGCAGTCAAATGTATCTCAAACTATCCCTAGGACTCGCACACGTCCAGCCGAAACTGAATACAATCGCCTTGTGATTGCCAAGACAAGACTGGTTCATAGTGTCATCGTAGAGAGAAAGGGTTACAAAATATTTAGATATAATGCTAAGAAGTTCCACGTTAGTGTGTGTGGGAAAGACTGAGATTTAAGTAGGAGGGAGGTAGGAAGAGAAGGAGGTAGAAGAGAAGGGGAGAAGGAAAGGGGAGTACAAAGGAAATCAAGCAACAACAGATCTAGGGAGAAGGAAAGGCGGGCATAATATAACCACATGAACTACAATACTTGTATGTACATGCTCAGATTAATATGTAGGATTCGAAACTGCATAATAAATCGTAGGCTTGTGCATAATTCTTTAACTGCCTTGATAGAGTAATTCATAAATGCGCAGAATTTCGGTGTGAGTATCCTAGATTCGAGCCCTTGGAGTGTCACATGTATTTGTTGATTTCATTAATTGAGTTTAGAAGTAAAGTTGGTTGGTGAAAAATATGAATTATATGCGAACTTCAATCCCTGCATTGCCAAGAAGCTCTAGGGCCATGGAGGTAAAAGAGGCAGTGTGAGAGAGACCTGGGTTTAAGTAGGAGGGGAGGGGAGAGGAGAGAAAAGAAGGAGGGGAGAGGAGAGGAGAGGAGAGGAGAGGAGAGGAGAGGAGAGGAGAGGAGAGGAGAGGAGAGGAGAGGAGAGGAGAGGAGAGGAGAGGAGAGGAGAGGAGAGGAGAGGAGAGGAGAGGAGAGGAGAGGAGAGGAGAGGAGAGGGAGAGGAGAGGAGAGGAGAGGAGAGGAGAGGAGAGGAGAGGAGGGGAGGGGAGGGGAGGGGAGGGGAGGGGAGGGGAGGGGAGGGGAGAGGAGAGAGGAGAGAAAAGAAGGAGGATGACATTATTGAGGAAGTGGGGGTGGTAGGGGGGCGGTAGGTGTGTGGGGGAGGGCGGGGGTAGCCATCGAGGCTGATTTATAAATATTATGTCTCATACATCAAATGATAAAACAAGATCTGTTCTTTGATAATGAAGGAAGTATATCCATAAAGCTACTTCTATTGTTATACGTGCATATTAACTCGTTCTGTCCATAAAGCTACTTCTATTGTTATACGTGCATATTAACTCGTTCTGTCCATAAAGCTACTTCTATTGTTATACGTGCATATTAACTCGTTCTGTACCAGCGACGTCTTTTTAGTTTTCTTCTAGCTATTTTCAGATGATCTTGTGCAGCTTACGAAGGACGTCTATTATTAAAAGGCTACAGACTATCTAAATTAATCTTTTTAGCTACCATATATCCTACCTAAATTTCATAATATCGTCTAACTCCAGCTGAAACCAAATTAAAAATACGTCACCGTTACAGAAGGGGTAAACAAAAAAAACAGGATGTCCCAGAATTTTCCTGATAAATGGTAATCTATACTCCATTTATCGTAACAGGACGGACAAATAATCGTAACAGGACGGAACAATAATCGTAACAGGACGGAACAATAATCGTAACAGGACGGAACAATAATCGTAACAGGACGGAACAATAATCGTAACAGGACGGAACAATAATCGTAACAGGACGGACAAATAATCCCCTAGCAGCAAATTTCCCGGCACATTGATGCAGAACTGCAATATATCCTGCTTCATATTTGTATTTTTATAATAGGCGTCTTCACAGCTTCGGATTGTGTTAAGTCAAGTGGTAAGTGGCTTAACAAGTGGCTTAACTGTTTCTTCCGCTGATTCAAGCTTCTAATATATTACTTAAGGGGAGATATCCACTTGAGGGATTTTTTTCTTGACTCCTTTCTCCCTCATGTTTAACCCCATTGCTTTTCTAATTTTAAGACGTTCGCCCCATTATTTTGACGATTTTAAGAACTTTCGACCCATTTCTGTCAATTTTAAGACCTTTCGTGCCATTTAGGTGTCAAACTTATCCTGGCGAGCGATAGCGAGCCTGTAATTTAAGAGGAACCGGCTTTCAGCCGGGACATTTTTCTACCGAAAAATGTACAAATTTATCTTGAAAGGGGCTCAAGGGGGTGTAATCTTAAGCTTGATGGATATCTAGGGACCAAACTAAACACCTCCCCTTAACAAAGTCATCCAAGATCATCAAGTAGAAATGGTAAGGATTTTGAAATTAAATTGATGGACCATGGCAAGACTTGAGGATTGTCCGTACAAAAATAATAAAAAAAAAAAAATCAGAAAAGACCAAGGAAGGCATCTACTGTGTATATTCCATTATCAAAATCATGGAAGAACTAATCATTTTTGGACCAGCAACAATGAACAGAAATAACATAGTATAAAGGTGTGCGAGCTGTGCATTACCACGAAGCTCAAGGGAAGCGTGGGTGAGAGACTGAGATTTAAGGGGGGGGGGGGGGAAGAGATATGATTGAGGAAGAGGGGGTAGGGAGGGGGTAGGGGAGGATAAGGGAGAACTCAAGTCGATATTATTTAACCTGGCAAATTGGGCTAACGACAACTTCCCAAATGGTGGGAATGTCGGTACACTAACTAACCCTCTTTGAGCACAAGAGGTTACTGGTCACGATGTATGGCCTCCTTGTAATGCATACACTATAAATACATACACACATATACAGTATGTAGTGATGATTAATACACCAGATACATTTAGAAACGTAACTAGTGGGGCGAACATATTAAAATCTCAAAACTAATGGGGCTAAACATGAGGGAAAAGGGAGTACAGAAACAAAATGGTCAAAGGTGCACATAATAACACAGAGGAAGCAGCAAATAACTAGAAAAAAGAAAAAGACAAAAAGTAACCGCAAATAAGCAACACAAAAGTTCCCAATTCATGCCTTACGACGAAGCTCAAGCCAAGCACGTGTGGGAGTGATACTGAGATTTAAGTAGTGGGGGTGGAGGGAGGGGGGGATATGATTGAGGAAGAGGGGGGTAGTGGAGGGGGAGAGAGATATGATTGAGGAAGAGGGGGTAGTGGGGGGAAGGTGGTGTGGGAAGTAGGTGGGAGGGAAATATATCGGGACTGATTTATGAATATACATTCATTGATAAATATGAGTTGTTGAAAAATACACAGGTAATTACATTCACAAATGTACAGTCGGCCTAATAAGTGATGTCTCGGCACCAAGTATGTTTTGATCTATAATTGGTATCAGCAATATTTAAGCTTCATTTCTTCATATCGAGTGAAATATACAAACATGTGCCTACACTTAACCACCCTATTCAACATCTGACAGACATTAATACAGCACAGAGCGAGCCAAACATAATGAAAGCTGGGACATGACTTATTAGCGCGACCGTACAGTAATTATACTGTATCTCAATTGACCACTTGCGAGTTTCAGGCTATAAGGAAGTTGGAGCCGTTAACATCGATATTAACGAGAATGCAAAAATAATGTGGGTTTCTAATGGATAAAAAGTAGGATAAATTTGGTTTGATGCATTTATAAATGTATTATGACCGTATATTAGTAGATAATTCTGCTAAATATACAGTATATATATATATATATATATATATATATATATATATATATATATATATATATATATATATATATATATATATATATATAAGCAATGAAATTCAAGCGAAGCGTTTGTGTGAGAGACCGAGATTTAAGTAATAGGAGGTGAAGGTTAGGAGGGAGACATGATTGAGGAAGAAGGGGGGAGTGGGGGGGGGGGAGGAGAGAAAGACTGAGATTTAAGTACGAGGCATTGGAGCGAGGAGGAAGGGGGGGGGGGGGGGGTATGAAGGAGGAAGAGGAGGGAGAGAGAGAGAGGAGAGGTAGAAGTGGGGGGGTAAGAGGAAGGGAGACAAGAATATTGGATGAGGAGTAAAGTAGGAATAACGGATAGGCAGAAGTTAGATGGTAGGGACAGGAGGAAGGAAGAGAGAAGAAAAGATACGAACTAAAGAAGAGGGAGAGTAAGAGGGAAAAGAGAGGAATAACACGAACAAGGTGTAGAGAAGAAGACAAAGGGAACAAGGAGAGAAAATGAGAAGCGGACGAAGAGAAAAGGAAGAAGACGAGATGTAGGAAGAGAAAAGAACACAAAGGGAAGAATATTTTACAAAGAAGTAGGAGGAGGAAGAGACAAAAAGAATAGAGAAAGAGGAGGACGAGAGAAGAAGAAAAAAGGGAGGGGGAGGGGAGGAAGAGTAAAGAAGAACAACGAAGGAAGAACACTAACTAGAAGAGGAGGAAGAGGAGGAAGAGGAGGAGGAGGTAAAAAATGATTGAGTCAAGAGGGGAAGGGAGCGGAAGAGTGTTCAAGGTCAGGGCCAAGGGGGGGGGGGGGGGGAAATATCTAGTACAGTCGCGCTAATAATTCATGTCTCAGCACCAAGTATGTTTGGATCAATAATTAGTATCTGCAACATCTTCATTTCTTCATATCGAATGAAATATACAAACATGGTCCTACACATACCCACCCTTTTCAACATCTGACAGACATTAATACAGTACACAGCAAGCCAAACATAATGACAGCTGAAACATGACTTATTAGCGCGACTGTACATACATACATACATACATACATACATATATATATAGGGGAGGTGTGGTGGAGTGGTCTTGCCACTGGCCTGGTAATCCAAAGGTCCCGGGTTCAAATCCCGATGTATCAATGGGAAGATATTATTGGGATGGAATTTGTGCTGTACCTAGTATCAGTGCATTACCACAAGCCCGCCGAAACGTCAATAAAATACCCTCATTGTTCCCTGATTAAATAGCACTGTATGAATATTCCCATATTCAAAATATGCTATAGGGATGCAATGCCTGGTGAGTTATCTGCTCAACAGGTGGCGTTGTGTGTGTGTAAGTGTGAGAGTCCGAGTGTAAGGGGTGAGACAGTGAAGCACGGGAACGAGGTGGCTTCAGAGATGGGGTCGCTTCGGACCATGAGTGAGCACCGTGCCTCATGTGAAGGCAAGATGGCAGGTGCTCGTTGTACTCTACGTGCTTCACATGTCTCACTCCCTAGACTGGAACAAGACCTCACGGGCTTCACTGTTCATTGTAAAGCGGTGAATGTTAAGGCTGTCAGCCTATGCCCGAGAGGAAGTAAGTTGGAATATAGAAAAATAAAATAAAAAATAAAATATATATATATATACTGTATATACAGTACATACACTTCACTTACATATATTATTGGTAGGTAGGTAGGGTGTGTGTGTGTGTGTGGTTGGTTGGTTGATGTTTATGTCAGGGCCAGGGGAGGGAGATATCTACTAAATACATACATGCACACAAACACACACCTCACATGCCTTATTGTTAGGTAGGTAGGTAGGTAGGTCTGTAGGTAACTTGGTAGGGTGGTGGGTATGTCAGGGCCAGAGGGAGGGAAACATCTACTACATAATGTTGTCAATAAAGTGCTCCTCCTCATACGGTGTTTATATTCATCTATAACATACATGCACACACCCACACATATACAGTACATACACACACACCTCCCTTACATGCATTTGTGATAAGTAGATAGGTAGGTAGTCAGGTACGTAAGTAGATAGGTGGGTTGATAGGTCAGGGACGTGGGGAGGGAAACACCTGCAGAGCTACACACACACCTGACTTGTATATTGCTTCCTTGGTAGGTATATGAACAGGTAAGTAGGTAGCTGGGTTGGTACGTCCATGGGTTGTTAGGTCAGGGCCAGGGGGAGGGAAATATCTATTGGTTGGGTTGATAGGTCAGGGATATGAGGAGGGGGGGGGGGGGGACATCTATTACATACATACGCAACTGACTTATTGTTTTCTTGGTAGGTGGGTGGGTGGGTAGGTAGGTCAGGGCTATGGGAATGAAACATCTATACTTACAAACACCTCACTCACATTCATTCTTGGTAGGTAGGTATTTATTCCTGTTAACGACCGCACTTCATATTAACCCCTCGAGGACTATGACGCAATTTAGAAGTTTATTCTGGCTATCATTAGACTATTTTATTCAGATTAGGAAGGGTATATGGCAGTCGGAGGGTTCGTTGAGACCTTTACCCTTATAACTCCCACAGGTCCTTCCTAATCTCTATAAAATCGTGATCCTCAGAGGGTTAAATTAAGGTCCAATAATTCTAGTTTGAAAACATTTGTTGTAATCTGCACCTTCGCCTCTCAATTCTAACATGAGTTTCTATGTTTGAGAATGTGGAACACGGTCGAAAAAGTTATGTTCGTTCAACATGACGCCTTCTCTGTGAAGTGATATCACTTATTATACTTCGTGCATGCAGAGGAAGCTTGTATGACAACTCATTCACCTCAAACAAATGTCATTGGAACATTCTCAAATAGCCACTCCTATCTACTGTATATCATCATGTAATCATGGTTTTTACAGGCTGAAGATTTTGATTTAGGGCGAGAGAGAGGGAGGGAGGGAGAGAGAACACAAGTGGTAATATTATGTTGCTTCAGCTAGTCGACGGATTATATTAATATTGTATACAGATTCTTGCTAAGATTAATATTTTAAAAACGCCGCCAACTTCTTAAACCAAGCACATTTAGTTATTTCGCCTTAGTGATATACAGTATATATATATATATATATCAGAGGCTCGCTACTACTCTCCGGGTATGAATCGACACCTAAAGGGCACAATTGGTCTTAAACTTAACAACGAATTGGGGTGACAGGTCTTAAAATCGCCAAACTAATGGGGCAAACGCCATGAAATAGCAAAACTAAAGGGACTAAACACGAGGGAGAAGTGGGTCAAGGAAAAAATACCCTTAAGGGAGATAAACTGTGGACACCCCTCACCCAAGAGATAATTAGCATATGGTTCATAGTCTAACAGCCGAAAATCATCTGTCTCGTCCCATAGACTTTTAACTATATAGCAACTCACTTTCATGCTCTCTCTCTCTCTCTCGATCAGGAAGGACTTCGATTAGAAAATGGGAAATGTAGATACGATTCTGAGCATATACAATCATTTATATAAATACATTTATAACTATAAATAATGCATCGGATTTCGCTGAAGGATTGATAAACTGAAAAAATATTGAGAGAGTGAGTGAGTTTGAAGATGGACAGAACATGGGATGAGGAAGATGACGGGATGAAAGAAAACGATATAGAAAATAAAGGAACAAATCCAAAGGGGGAACCGAAAATGAAAGGAAGGATAATGTAAGTAAATATCTGAAAAATAGAGTATACAACAGAAACAAAACTAAAAATAAGATAAGAAAAGGATAGGGGAGAAAGTACAAAATAATACAAAAGAAAGACTATTTTGAGAACATGGACAGATAACAAAACAATAGACAAATAAACATGAAGCGAGACTAATAAATGTGAAAAAGAAAATAAACGACACTGCAGAAGAGGAACGAGGATAAAGAAGAAAAATAGCACTAAAGAAACTACAGTAGATTAAGTGTCCTATTCCACGACAGAAAAAATGCTGGGAAGAGCGATGATAATGTGTGGGAAGAAAACAAGTTACACACGAAAAAGAGAAAACACTATATCGAACAAGAATTATAATATGATGAGTAAAAATAGAAAATAAACTACACAAGGTAATCAGAAGAATGCGAAGGGGGAAAAGCCAGTAGAAAAATGGAAATGTATAATGATGAATAAAGAAGGAAAGATGACAAACAAAAGAGACTTTAAAAGAAGTACACAAGGAATATTTATTTGAAATTGAAATAAAATACTTCTAAGACGAACGAATATGAGGAGGAGGAGAAGGAGGAGGAGGAGAAGGAGGAGGAGGAGGAGGAGAAGGAGGAGGAGGAGGAGGAGGAGGAGGAGGAGGAGGAGGAGGAGGAGGAGGAGGAGGAGGCATGGTAACATTATGAAGAATATAGCAAATCGTACATATAAAAGCTAATATAATAAAAACAATAGTAAAGGTCGTGAGAAGCGAAGGAGAAGGCATGATAAAATATGAAGAAGAGCAAATAGGAAGAGGGGGTTAAGAAAATTACAAGACAATATAAAAAAAACACAATAGTATGAGTCATGAGAAGCAAAGGAGAATGTTGGGAGAAGCGCAATAATCCGTGGGAAGAATATGATCTACTGGTCAAGAAATACACAAAAATAGAAGAAATAAATGACAAATTATATGGATATGATAAATATAAGCACCAGATGATGAGGAGTAGACAATAAACAAGATAGGACAAATAGAAGAACATTTAGAGAATAGAAGACAAATAGAATACATGTCAATACAATAAAATAGAAGAAATAAATGACAAAATATATACATATGATATAAAAAAAACATGATCAAAGTACATAATGAACAAGATATAACAACGAGAAGAAAGGCTAGGTAAAAGAAGACAAGTAGAATACATGTGAACCGTATGAAGGTGATTAAAGGAAGGAGGAAACATGACATTAATAGTATGTAAATATTCAATAATAATGAAACATAAATAAAGGTGAAAAACGAAGAAGAGAATGCTAGGGAAAAAGATCAGCAATAATCCGTGGGAAGAATATGATTAATCCTGGTAAAGACATTGAAAAGATCAGCAATAATCCGTGGGAAGAATATGATTAATCCTGGTAAAGACATTGAAAAGAAAGGGAATCAATGACAAAAGGATGTGCGTTACAAAATACAAATACATGATTAAGAAAAGACGCATACATGAGTTAGTGTAAAGAGAAATAGGCGTAGGTAATAAAGATATGTAGAATTATGTGAACAGCACGAAGATAAATACAAAGAGGTTAACAAATATATAAGTATGAATGGAATAAGTATGAATGGAATAATAATAAATGGGAATAAGATGCGAATGAGTGTTACGAAGATTAGCAACAAACCGTGGGAAGAATATGATTTGCCCGCTGGTAGAGAAAGGAAGAAGAGGACAGGGGATGTGGTACGGTGGTGGTGGTGGTGGTGGTGGTGGTGGTGTGGTGGTGGTGGTGGTGGTGGTGGTGTGGTGGGGGTGGGGGGGGGGGGGGTGGGTGTGTGTGGTGTGTGTGTGTGTGTGGTGGTGGTGGTGGTGGTGGGGGTGGTGGGGTGTGTGTGTGTGTGTGTGTGTGTGTGTGTGTGTGTGTGTGTGTGTGTGGTGTGTGTGTGTGTGTGTGTGTGTGTGTGTGTGTGTGTGTGTGTGTGTGTGTGTGTGTGTGTGTGTGTGTGTGTGTGTGTGTGTGTGTGTGTGTGTGTGTGCAAGGGAGAGCAAGAAAGAGATAATAACAAGAGTTAAAGCCAGGATAAAGCCATCACAGGGAAGGAGTTACTGGACCAATAAAGATAATTCTAGACACCCGTAGACTAACCAACGGGTGCCTCTTAGTCAGGGTACGATCAATTATATATAAGTAGCGGTCCCATGACGGTGGTTGGGCCGCCATCGGTGCAATAAGATACAGAATGGGTTGAGTGCGGCCCAACTCGCGGCACTTAATGAAATCAGCATATATTTTGACAGTAGAAGACATAATTAGAGCTTTACCCCACAATTTTGGCGCCGACGCCGTCGTTAGGGAGAATTTTTGCATTTCGGCGCGGCCCAATCATACCACGGCCCGAATGTGCTGTGGCCTGAATGACTGTACACCTAATATGTTGGGTATATGGAGGGGTATAATCAAGGAAAATATGTGTTATACCTTCCGTATTTCAAAGTTCCTTTATTTTTCGGGCTGTATGCCATGACGAGAGAGAGAGAGAGAGAGAGAGAGAGAGAGAGAGAGAGAGAGAGAGAGAGAGAGAGAGAGAGAGAGAGAGAGAGAGAGAGAGAGAGAGAGAGAGAGAGAGAGAGAGAGAGAGAGAGAGAGAATAGAGCCGTCACAGGGAAGGAATTACTGCACCAATAAAGATAATTCTGGACATATGTAAATTAACCATTCTTCTCAACGTACCCAATAATATACTACAGGGTATATCATTATTAGAGCATAGGTACAGGCGCGCAAATAAGTCATGTTTCACCTGTCATTACGTTTGGCTCGCTCTGTGCTGTATTAATGTCTGTCAGATGTTGAATAGGGTGGGTAAGTGTAGGAACATGTTTGTATATCTCATTCAAAAAGAAGAAATCAAGTGTAAATATTACTGATACCAATTATTGACCAAAACGTAATTGGTGCCGAGCAATAATTTATTAGGCCGACTGTACAGATAACCAACTGATAAGGCCAGTAGGAAGGGATAAGGATGTGAGCAAATGATAGGTAGGTAGGTAGGTGGGTGGTTTGGTAGGTAGGCATGAGGGTTGGTAGGTAGGTAGTTGGGTGGGTGGGTAGGTAGGTAGGTAGTTGCGTGGGTAGGTGGGCAGGTAGGTAGTTGGGTGGGTGGGTGGGTGAGTGGGTGGGGGGGTGGGTGGGTGGGTGGGTAGGTAGGTAGGTAGGTAGGTAGTTGGTTGGTTGGTAAGTAGGTACGTAGGTAGGTGGTGGTGGGTAGGTAGGTAGGTCGGTGGGTGGGTAGGTAGGTAGGTAGTGGGGTAGGTGGGTAAGTGGCTTGGTGGGTAGGTAGGTGTGGCTTGGTAGGTAGGTATGTGGGTGGGTAGGTAGGTGGTTGGGTAGGTAGGTGGTTGGTTGGGTAGGTAGGTGGTTGGTTGGGTAGGTGGGTGGGTGGGTAGGTAGGTAGGTAGGTGGGTGGGTGGGTAGGTAGGTAGGTAGGTTAGGTAGGTAGGTAGGTAGGTAGGTAGGTAGGTGGCTTGGTAGGTAAGCATGAGGGTTGGTAGGTAGGTGTGTGGGTGGGTAGGTAGGTAGTTGGGTAGGTAGGTAGGTAAGTGGTGGGTGGCTAGGTAGGTGGTTGGGTAGGTAGGTAGGTGGTTGGGTAGGTAGGTAGGTGGTTGGGTGGGTGGGTAGGTAGGTAGGTGGCTTGGTAGGTAAGTATGAGGGTTGGTAGGTAGGTGTGTGGGTAGGTGGCTAGTTGGGTAGGTAGGTAGTTGGGTGGGTAGGTAGGTAAGTAGGTGGTTGGGTAGATAGGAAGTCTGTTAAATAGTCAGTTAGGTGGAAAGGCAGGCGAGAGGAAAAGTATAGAGGATTGGTATACAGTAGGTCTATCTATCTATCTATCTATTGCCTGACGCCGTGATCCCCGAAGGGGTGGCCACGAACGAACCGCCCCCATGCACCTCTGTCCCCAGTCAGTCGACGCCTCTCCCCCCAACCAGCACCGCCTTCGTTCATGTACTTCCTCACTCCATCCTTCCACCTCATATTCGGTCTACCTCTCCCCCTCCACCTCGCTCTCGTACACCCTCTTAGTCATTCTCTCGCTTTCCATACGTTCCATATGGCCGAACCATCTCAAGTTGTAAGAATATAATTACTGTAGGTGGGTAGATGATATGTAGAATATAGGTGGTTGGACAGATAATAGGTAGGTGGAAGGGTAGGTGGGTAGATGATATGTAGAATATAGGTGGTTGGACAGATAATAGGTATGTGGAAGGGTAGGTGGGTAGATGATATGTAGAATATAGGTGGTTGGACAGATAATAGGTAGGTGGAAGGGTAGGTGGGTAGATGATATGTAGAATATAGGTGGTTGAACAGATAATAGGTATGTGGAAGGGTAGGTGGGTACCTTATATAAGTGGGTAACGTAAAGGTAGATAATGTAGGCGTATAACTAGATTGGTGGATAAAAATGAAAGTATGGATGGTTAGGTGGGATGATTGGATAAAAGGATGGGTGAGTGGATATATTTGGATAATATTACACACATATGCATGTACGAATATTCTTAGCGGCGAATTTGAATCCAAATCTGGGTTTTAGCCAAGAGTTAGCGATGTATATTTTAAGACATGTATCACATAATACACACAGTGTTATCTGAGTACTAAGATTTGAAATAAACAATTTAAGAAATCGTCATGAATAAGGAGAAACTTGCTGGATAATTGTCTGTTTAATAGTATATTTTGTCTCGGATTCTTAGATACTAATGTAAACATTAAACAAAATAAATACCCAGTTTAACATATATTCAAACCAAAATACAAACTATGCAGACGTAATAAAAAACACTCAGCAGCAAACACGCAAAAACATTCATATACACATATACAAACATACACACACGAACATTCATATACACATATACAAACATATACACACGAACATTCATATACACATATATAAACATACACACACGAACATTCATATACAAATATATAAACATACACACACGAACATTCATATACACATATATAAACATACACACACGAACATTCATATACAAATATATAAACATACACACACGAACAAGCATATCCATAAACATAATCTACACATGAGCAAACAAAACTAACTTAACCTTTTCTGTACTGGCAACGTCTTGTTAATTTTATGCTGGCTACTGTTAGACGATTTCATTCAGTTTACAAAGGCCTCCAGCAATAAACAGGCTTCGAACTATCTCACTTAACCCTTTTTAATACCACAGATCATTTTTAACGGCACAAAATCGTCTAAATAGAGCTAGAATAAAACTAAAAGGCCGTCGCCGGTAAAGAAGGGGTTAAACAATAACATATATATAATTTCCCAAACACTAAGCTCCATGATTTACGAAGTTCTCAAAGTACGCCAGACGTGTCTCTTATTATCAACCGAGATTTTGTTTTCCTCCTTCAATGACCATAAAAGAAAACACTCCCGAAGGGTAAATTAATCTGTTATTACTCAAGCACTCCAAGCAGAATGTTCCTTCAACGATTATTACATCGGTTATATTACTCCAGCCATTTTATTACCAGTAAATATTGTCCCCATTCAATTTGTCAGTGCACACACACACACACCCTATATATATATATATATATATATATATATATATATATATATATATATATATATATATATATATATATATACACTGTATATATATAATCTTACAATTATCAAACATATAATATTGTTCATATAGTATTTCATATAATCATTTATAGCATGCCGTTCATATAAGCTTTCAATTCATCATTCGTATAAATCTTGTTCATACAATCTTTCATATAACCTTTTTCATTACTACATCTGCATTTACCCTATTAAATATTAATTTATAGCCCATTTGGTGTATTGGCCAAGACTTTTTATCTACTTGGTGTCCAAAATATTAATTGACTTGCAGTTTGATTAATTTTATATCAACTATTAAGTCGTATACATTTATTCAGTCTCTTGCCAGCGTTTCTGTATTGACTCCAAGACTTAACAATTTGTTCGTATTTGGGGAATAAAGGTATAACTTCACGGCTTTACCGTTTATTATAATTATATACAAATTAATGATATTATGCTGTATATATCCAGCTTAACATTTTCCCATGCGTATGAAGAACACAAAAGGCAAAAATGCCCGCAACAAGTGTCTCCCCCAAAGTTGAAGGAGTGAGAACCAAATTTTAAATGTCTTTTTCCTTGTTGGTGTACAATATTGGAAAGAAGAGTGGTGCCCTTGTTTAGTGTAGTGAAATGGATAGCTATGTGTTATTGCTTGATATTAATGTTAAAGAAGAGTGGTGCCCTTGTTTAGTGTAGTGAAATGGATAGCTATGTGTTATTGGAAAGAAGAGTGGTGCCCTTGTTTAGTGTAGTGAAATGGATAGTTATGTGTTATTGGAAAGAAGAGTGGTGCCCTTGTTTAGTGTAGTGAAATGGACAGCTATGTGTTATTGGAAAGAAGAGTGGTGCCCTTGTTTAGTGTAGTGAAATGGATAGTTATGTGTTATTGGAAAGAAGAGTGGTGCCCTTGTTTAGTGTAGTGAAATGGACAGCTATGTGTTATTGGAAAGAAGAGTGGTGCCCTTGTTTAGTGTAGTGAAATGGATAGTTATGTGTTATTGGAAAGAAGAGTGGTGCCCTTGTTTAGTGTAGTGAAATGGACAGCTATGTGTTATTGGAAAGAAGAGTGGTGCCCTTGTTTAGTGTAGTGAAATGGATAGTTATGTGTTATTGGAAAGAAGAGTGGTGCCCTTGTTTAGTGTAGTGAAATGGATAGCTATGTGTTATTGCTTGATATTAATGTTACTCGTTTACGTGTATGGAATAACGTCTAAAAATATGTATTTGCTACACATACAGAATGTACAGTAGAGCTCACTTTATGGCAACAGCCACTCAACATACTCATCTTTCAGTCTATAGTCCATATCACTCTCCCACAACAAATCAACTCTTCCTCAGTAAACTGGGAATCGCATTTGTTCATGAATGAAGGAAGGACCATATATTCGTTTTTTGCTACATCAATATCCTACACTATAAACATTGAACGCTTCATTGTAACAAAGATTATTCACATATCAAGTGATTCAATAGTTTATGTGTTGCAGAGTGAATATAGAAATCTAAAAACAATATTCTTATGTAACATTTTTGGTACATTTATGTTGTACAGTGTAGAAGGTAAGTGTGTTTAACAGACTACGGGAATTCTTCTCCCCAAAACAGATAATCCCAATGTATTGAGTAATGTGCGTGCGTATGTGCGTGTAAATTTGTTGTCTACATGACACAGAGGGATTAATAATGAAAACGGCATAATAGGTCCATGGAGTTTTGTAAGTGACTGTGCATTAGAATAACGGAAGGAAGTGACGTCACCAGTAGAGGCGAGGCTAGCGTGTGAGTGGCTGGGGAAGGGAGGTAGTTTGGTCATCAGTGCTCTTAAAACCAACCTTAATAGCTTGTTCTACGTGAACCTAAGGTGGCTAAACAACATAAAGGGGCATGTAATCCTACTCAAATAACACATGTACACACTCATTTCTCTCTCTCTCTCTCTCTCTCTCTCTCTCTCTCTCTCACTCACTTTTTTTTCTCTCTCTCACTCACTTTTTTTTCTCTCTCACACACTCTCTCTCTCACTCACACACTCACACTCACACACTCTCTCACTCACTTTTTTTTCTCTCTCACACACTCACACAGACACTCTCTCTCTCTCTCACTCAAACACACTCACACTCACTCACACACGCACGCGCACACACACACACAGAATCTCAAGTAAACTTAGTAATACATTGTTCACACCTCCCCCGTTTTCTGCAAGGTAATCCATTCTTGGTGGTCAACCGCAGAATGGATAACTTTACATTTAGGGGGTACTACTCGCTTTTTATGGACCTCCTTCTCCCTCGTGTTTAGCATATTAGTTTCGAGATTTTAAGACGTTCCTTCCATTAGTTTTGGCGAATACCTTTCGCCCCATTTCGTTATCAATTTCAAGACCTTTCGTGCCATTTAGGTGTCGATTATAACACCTTTACGTCTGTTACTTTGGAATTCCCAGCTATTAACTTGATCATATCTCACAAATATACCACCTCCGTAACACACAGGCTCTTTACATTTACCTTCCTCCGCAATACTCGTTTATATAATCAGGAGTCTTAAGCTCTCTCTCTTTGCTATCCTTTCCTTCCACTGTAGCTTAATCTCGGGTTAGCTATCTCTAATAGAATTAAGTCCTGACCACCTCACTGGGATCGTAAGGTCTGTGTGGTCAGTGTATCTATGTAAATCTCGCTCGCTCTCGCTCTCTCTCTCAGAAAAGATCATCAGTACGATATATAAGTGTCATGTCGAAGCAGTATTTTATAAATGTGATGCCAAAGGTTGTTGCTATGTTCGAGGCATTACGATTTATTGTTCCATATCCATTACGTTCAAATAGACTCGTATTACCTGGATCCCACCTCACACATATCTCATAACTCTCATAACTCTCTCTCTCTCACACACACAAATACCTCGGTAATATATATACTCTTCACACGATGAACACTCACATCATAACTCACTCTCTCTCTCTCCCTCTCTCACACACAAATACCTCGGTAATATACTCTTCACACGTTGAACACTCACATCATAACTCACTCACTCACTCTCTCTCTCTCCCTCTCTCACACACTAATACCTCAGTAATATACTCTTCACACGTTGAACACTCACATCATAACTCTCTCTCACACACACACACACACACTAATACCTCAGTAATATATTCTTCACACGTTGAACACTCACATCATAACTCTCTCTCTCACACACACACACAAATACCTCGGTAATATACTCTTCACACGATGAACACTCACATCATAACTCTCTCTCTCACACACACCCACACACACACACACACACACACTAATACCTCAGTAATATACTCTTCACACGTTGAACACTCACATCATAACTCTCTCTCTCACACACACCCACACACACACTAATACCTCAGTAATATACTCTTCACACGTTGAACACTCACATCATAACTCTCTCTCTCACTCACACACACACACACACACACACTAATACCTCAGTAATATACTCTTCACACGTTGAACACTCACATCATAACTCTCTCTCTCACACACACCCACACACACACACACAAATACCTCAGTAATAATTATACTCTTCACACGTTGAACACTCACATCATAACTCTCTCTCTCTCACACACACACACTAATACCTCAGTAATATACTCTTCACACGTTGAATACTCACATCATAACTCTCTCTCACCCACACACTAATACTTCAGTAATATACTCTTCACACGTTGAACACTCACATCATAATTCTCTCTCTCTCTCTCTCTCACAGTATATTCAGTATAAAATGGGACTCCAGCATTTAACAGGCTTCGAAGTATCTAACTTAAGCCGTTTTACTACCACAAAATACTGCGAACAATCGTCTAAATACAGCCAAAATATAACGAAAAAGACGTCGCCGGTACAGAACGGGTTTACCTGTGGGTTTAAATTCTACGTGATATAAAATAAAACATCACTCCATTCTTTGATAACTGAAGCTCCAAATTGGTGTACAAATGCTCCAAATGGCCCCTCTCTCCATCTACACGCTCTCTAGCTTAAGGGGAGGTGGGACATTTTTCTGGCCCCTCTTCTCCCTCATCTTTAGCCCCATTAGTTTTCAGATTTTAAGATATTTTCCCCAATATACTGTATATATATATATATATATATATATATATATATATATATATATATATATATATATATATATACTGTGTTTATTTTTTGTTTTATGTTGTTTTTGTGTTTTCCGTTCTTGCTCTGTCTTGAGTCGGCTACCCCGAAAATGGGGATTGGGCCTGAACATATATATATATATATATATATATATATATATTTTTTTTTTTTTTTTTTTTTTCTTTTTTACCTTTCGCCTCATTTCTTTGTCAATATTAAGAGCTTTCGTGCTATTTAGGTGTCGATTTTTTTTCTGGCGAACAATAGTGAGCCTCTAATTTTGGAAGAAGGCCGGGACATGTTTCTACCGAAAAATGTAAAAACTAATCTAGAAGGGGGATCAAATGGATGTTTTTTTTTTTTTTAAAGTTTGATGGAGATCTAGGGAGGACACTAAAAAAATATAAAAAGTACATGAAATAATCGACCAAAAAATAAACCCTTCCCCCTTAACCATATGACGTACAGTCGCTCATAAAAAAATCGTGGACCTCACCTACTTCTAATTATGGAAGCATATCTCTGGAAACGAACAGATTAATATACTTTTCTACACATCCACAGCAAAACAAAACATAATAGTTATGGAAAAGCAAGTCCCATCCAAAAATCAACCCAGATAGCTGTATTTGCATGATTAACCCCTTCAGCGCCATGACGCCTATTTACCTTTGAATCTGGCTGAAATTAATGATTTTATGCAGGTTAATAACGACCTATGTTATTAAGAGGGTTTACATAGATCGTATTTACCCATTTGAGTCGTATAGGTAGATTATAAGCCACATAAAATCGTCTGACGGTAACCAGAAAACGATACAAATTACGTAATGGTGGTGAAGGGGTTAAATACATAGGGGGGGGGGGGTCCACGAATTTTTGCGAGTGACTGTACGTACCCCCACCCCCTATTTTCTTTTTCCCGTGATTAGGCGACAATTTTTGAGCGGTAACTGTTTCGTACCCAAGAAATCCAGCAGTCATTTCACGCCGGTCCCCGCTACCTAACCCCCCATTATACCGCCACCTACTTCCTCAGTCACGTGCAAAAGTCCTGTACCTGGTAATTATAGATTATTATATATAGATTTTTTTTTTTTTTTTTTTTTGTAAGATGTGTGTTTGTGTTCTCATATTGTTTAAACAATTATCACTGTAGTGGTTTCAGCATAGTATAATCTAATTTACTTATTTCACTCCGTACACCAAACACCTCCCAATGAAATTAATGAAAGCATCTAATCCATAAAGAGTGATGCATAACCTCAGAGAAATAAATAACGAATTGAGCAATGGAGATGCCATTATTACCAATTGGGAAGAATCGAGTGGGAAATACGTGTGAGCCTGTTTGCTCTAGCCCCTTTTCAGATATCAGGTTAAGGGTCAGGATATCGGGCCAACTTAAAGTGAACAGTCCATAAGTAAGATCTTGTTTCTTGCTTGTAACCCAATATTAGAGCCACATGCAGGGTAAATTAGGGGACCCTGGCCACATGCACGTATTGTACATTCTCGTCTCGTGAAAAGGGTAAGTCAACCATCAGACCATTTCAACCAGTAGACCATTTCAACCAGTAGACCTTTTCAACCAGTAGACCATTTCAACCAGTAAGCCATTTCAACCAGTAGACCATTTCAACCAGTAGACCATTTCAACCAGTAAGCCATTTCAACCAGTAGACCATTTCAACCAGCAGACCATTTCAACCTGTAGACCATTTCAACCAGTAAACCATTTCAACCTGTAGACCATTTCAACCAGTAGACCATTTCAAGTAGACCATATCAACCAGTAGACCATATCAACCAGTAGACCATATCAACCAGACCATATCAACCAGTAGACCATATCAACCAGTAGACCATATCAACAAGTAGACCATATCAACCAGACCATATCAACCAGCAGACCATTTCAACCAGTAGACCATATCAACCAGACCATATCAACCAGCAGACCATTTCAACCAGTAGACCATATCAACCAGTAAACCATTTTAACCAGTAGACCATTTCAACCAGTAGACCATATCAACCAGTAGACCATATCAACCAGCAGACCATTTCAACCAGTAGCCCATATCAACCTGTACACCATTTCAACCAGTAGACCATTTAAACCAGTGGTAAATCACCCAAAACCTGTGTTAATTGAAAGTACTGAAGATCTAACCAAACAGTACGAGTCAACCCTCTGAAGATTATGACGCATTTTGACAGTTTATTCTGGATATCATTAGACGATTCTATACAGTCTTGGAAGGATCTGTGGGAATTATAGGGGCAAAGAGTATCCAGGCTATACGATTTTATTTCAGTTTATTTTTTCAGTTTAAGAAGGATCTGTGGGAATTATAGGGGCAGAGTATCCAGACTATCATTAAACGATTTTATTTCAGTTTATTTTTCAGTTTAAGAAGGATCTGTGAGAATTATAGGGGCAACACGTATTCTGGCTATCATTAGACGATATATAGTTTTGGAAGGATCTGTGGGAATTATATGGGAAGAGACTATCTCAATTAAATTTCTGACTTACATATATCCTTCCTAATATGAATAAAATCGTTAACTAATAGCCAGAAAACAGAAAAGAAAGGCGAAATTGGCCCTCGAAAGGGTTAACCTCCCCTCACACAGCGGCATTAGTGGAGTTGGCATCGGAGCAACAGTAATTTCGCGCCATTTTTCGCTATGCAACCCGCCTTTATTACCACTTACTGCTACAGGCACAGGCAAAAGTCCGGAAGCCAGTTTTGTCTTTTAGTTATGTGACATCTCTGTAACTCAAAAGGGCCTAGAGTAAACTGGCAGTAAATATCCAACCTATTTCCTGGTGGACTCTTCCCAAATGATAGAAACGTCAGCCCGATTGCTTTCATTCCTTTCGAGTTATAAGAAGTTAAGGAGCCAAAGATTATTGTCAAGTTCGCTGGCGCTACCTGTAGCCATAAGATGAATAAATAACCAATGAATAAATAACCAATGAATAAATAACCAATGAATAAACACTTTCCTCGCTGTATAAACATAGTGACAATTGACTGTTTTTGAGGCTGCCATGTATCGGCGAGGAAGTGTAAATAAGCCCTTCCGCCCCCTCCCCCTTCTCCAAACCCCAAAATTAGGATATCTACAGGTAAAGAAAGTCAAAGTTGGGAAGATGATTTTATACTAATTTTTGAGCCTGCCTGTATATCGGCGAGGAAGTATAAATAAGCCCTCCCCTTCCCTCCAAACCCCAAATTTAGACATCTACAGGTAAAGAAAGTCAAAATTCGTTAGATGCTATACGAGTTTTTGAGCCTACCTGTGTACTACCGAGGTAAGTGTAAATAAGCACCATCTCACGCCACTGCCCCCCTCCCTCCAAACCCCAACATTTGGACATCTACACGTAAATACAGCCAAAGCTTAGATGATGATGCAATACGAGTTTTTGAGCCTGCCTGTGTATTGCCGAGAAAGTGTAAATATGCCCCTCCGCCCCCTCCCTCCTCAAACCCAACATTAGAACATCTACAGGTCAAGAAAGTCAAAGTTTGGAAGATTTTGAGCCTGCCTGTGTATCGGCGAGGAAGTGTAAATAAGCCCTTCTGCCACCTACCACCTCCACCCCCCCTCCCCCCCTCTCTCTCTCGCCAAACCCCAAAATTAAGACATCTACAGGAAAAGAAAGTCAAAGTTTCGACGTTTACTACACGAGTTTTTGAGCCTGCCTGTATATCGGTGAGGAAGTGTAAATAAGTCCCCTCCCTCGCCAAACCCAAAATTAGGACTTCTACAGAAAAATAAGTTCAAACCCCAAATTAGGATATCTACAGGTAAAGAAGGTGAAAGATTCGACGTTGCTACACGAGTTCTTGAGCCTGCCTGTGAATCGGCGAGGAAGTGTAAATATGCTTCCCACGCCCCCTTCCCTCCCCCGCCCCCGCCCCCTCCCTCCAACCCCCAACATTAGGACATCTACACGTATATGTTACCCAGGGAAGTGTAAAAATACTCCCTCAACCCCCTCCCCCTCAGGCCCCCACCACCGTCAAAATAATTATTGCGTGTTGAAATACAACCAAAATGATACAAATGTGAGATATTTCAATCGTTCAGGTGTACTAATTTGAACGTTAATAGATAGAATTACATATAATGTTAAAAGTGTATTCGAGCAAACCTGGCAGAAATTGGTAACGTTGCCTTTCTATATATACTGTACATGCAGTCAATACTTGATACAGGCGGCGTTATGAGCAGTTTAGAAAGGCAGTATAGGAAGCATAAAAAGGTAATATAGGAATCATACAGGTAACATTACCAGGGTTTGCCAGGTTAGCTTGAATAAACATTAAGTGTATTATTGTATTATAATACAGACAGAAATAGCTATGTACTGTATATTATTAACCCTTTCACGCTCATATGACGCAGAGGTTGCCAGATTAGCAATAAGAAATAGAGTTCTCTCCCTCTTATAATTACCTCTCCAAAATTAGTTTTCTGCCCACAGCTAACTCAAAGACAACTGCAGAGGTTGAAGTAACTAAACTAAAGGTTTCTAAATACCCCTGATGGTAACAAAGGCTTTAAAGTATCCCTAATAGGCTCAAAATCGCGTCATATTTCGGAGAGGGTTAATATGAGAATAACTTTATTATAATATTGTTGTTACATTTGAACACATAATTATCACAGTGCATGTACAGTAACGGTCAAGGGAAATACAAATATATATCCTTTTCAAAGGAAATAAACAACATAAACCCCTTTAATCTGATGACGCCTCATTGTTACATTCGAGCTTTCTTCCATACGACTTTGTTCAACTTAGGAGGGATCTGAAGGAATTAGAATATTAGAGGGTTAACCCTTTTCTACCTTGTATTATTAACGATTGTTTACGATTTTATGTAGTTTAAGATGGTCATATATTTAGATAGTTCATTGAGACAGTATTTAGCCCTTTGAGACCTAGAGGTAGAATACATGCGAAAGAAAATCGTCTAATACTAACCAGAAAAATTCAAAAAGTACGTCATTGTGCTGAAAGGGTTAATCGGTAAGATCCCACACGTGTCTTCTTAACCTCTTGAGGAATATGATGCGTTTTAAGTTCATTCTGGCTACCACTATATTATTTTATTCAGTTTTGGAAGGCACCATTGGAATCAAAGGGGTAAAAACTGTCTCAATCAACCTTCTGACTCTCACAATTCCCTTCCCTTAATAAAATGTTCTGCCAATACCCATATCAAAAGGAATTAGGGCATCCTCGTATCTTGAAAGGGTTAAACAATTCATTCCCTTTCCAGCACACCGAGCGAATAATGTGGGCATGAGTGTTGTTTACATAGCATAAACGGATTACCATTCACATTTCAAAAGGTAACGTAATTTTTCAAGTCTGTTATCCCTTAATGGAAGGTATTTCATTGTTTTACAGAATGCAAGCGTTACAGTTTGCATGACTAGAGTTCCTTCATTAAGCCGAGTAGAAATTAACAGCTGCATGAACCGTGTCAGGATACGAAGACTTATTTTACTTCTATTTTCTTGCTATTATTATGCAATTTTATTCAGATAAGAAAGGCTATATGAAATTCAGAGACTTAATTGCGATAGTCGTATTTATTCCAACAGATCCTCTTTAAGCTGTATAAATTCGTCTAATATATATATATATTGAGTTTTACTTATGCGTTCATATAATAAAGACAGCTAAAATATGGTGCATATACAATTCATATTTTTTAACTGTGATTATCTAGGGAAAAAACACTTTCAGAAAGTCCTCATACTCAAGAATTATATTAGTTATATATTCCTACATACATACACTCCAAAATAACAAGTTTGGTTAACTATACAAGAGTAAATCAATATATACATACATATCTATAACAAATACAAAGTCCTTACATTGAAGTTCAGTCTAGTTATATAGTCTATCCAATATAATTACGTAAACAATCTTGACCACTAACCTCTATTACTCAAAAACGACCAGAATAATCAAGCTACTATTTCTACCATTTGGGAAGAGTCAGCCAGGGAAGAGGTGTAAAGATTTACAGCCAATTTGGTCAAGCCGTTTTTTAGTTACAGAGGTTAGAGGTTAAGATTTCTGCCCAACATAGAATGAACGGACTATAGTATCTTAGATCAAGAGCAGAATAAAGTCCAAGCTGTAAAGGAACGAAGAGACTTTTTGCCCGTGACTGTACAGCGCTAAGGAAGTGTAAAAATAACCCCCCTCCCCCAGAGCCCCCCACCCCATCATCAACTCTACATACGGCAAAATAATCTTGGGAAATAAACATGCAATTGGAGATTTAGTGGCCTCGCCCCCCTCGTTTGCAAGCCGGAATTAAGTTGTTGTTGCGAGCTATTTCCGGGATGTATTAAAGCGCAGGTGCCAATTCCATGAAAAAAAAGAGAGCAAATAAATATAAATAAGAGAAAAAATAACTTGGGCTCGAATTCTAAGGTAGAAACGTCCTCCTGTGGTATAGATTATGCGCGCCCCTATTTTTCAACAGCGAAAAATAACCATCTTCAGTCTCCCATATGCGACCATTTTCTCTACCTAAAAATTGCGCGTAAGGCTGAAAATGGGCTGCTTAGGCCTAAGCTAAGAATTCCCCCCTTTTTTCCCATATATAGAGTCGAGAATGCGGGGCGCCATACGTGTTTACAAGTGGTGCGTGCGTGTGTGTGTTCGCTAGAGTGGAAGTAGGGGGCGGGGCTTGGACGTGTGGACTCCGCCCCCTCATTGGCCCGGTTCCGCCCTCTTCCTTTCCGCCTCCACTGCTCCTTTTCTCTCTTCCACCCCCAATATCTCACTTCCTGTGGCTCTTGTGCGACGCTAGGAGCTGTGTGGAGACAGTGGCGAGTCCTCTTGCACTAGTTCTAGCACCAGACATCCCCCCCAAGCCCCTAAAACCTCGGATAATCAGCCAGCAAGTCGTTTTGCGACCGCCCGACTTCAGCTGTTTTTATCCTGAGCGTTGCCAGTAACTGTTCGACTATTTTTTTCCTCCCTTTGCGTATAATTACATTACTCATCAGCTGGCTGCCAACAGCCTCACTCCATCCAGTTATTAAACGAGGCAAAGCTACTCATTACTCTAAACTACCCAAAACAAGGATGCATAGTGATGTTCAGAAACCGTTATACTATTTTTTTTTCTTTTCTACAGAAAGTATTTGGCAATGAGTGAAACACCAACATGCTTGTGCATTGGAAAAAAATAGATGCCAGTCAGTAACATATTCAGATTTAAGATTCACGAGCAATGCAATTAAGCCAGCAACAAATGCCTATATTAATACCCACAGAAATAAAAGCCACGTATTTCCTGTAAAAAGAGCCTCTCCCAAAATGACATGGAGTTTTAATTACCAAAAAATTGCTTAATAGACGAGAGCGCTTTGGTGATCTACTTTGTTATGGTGGCGGATGTATGAGAACTTTTTGAGGGCTCGCGGCTCTCCCCCCAATTCTCACAGCTCGTAATTCACTTAATAACTTTAATAATTTTTGGAGAGCGTAGTGTTGCTGCGTTATGGAGATGTTATGCATTGGGACTGGTTCGTGTGATTTGTGGAATAGTTCACCGGGACTCAGCGGAACACAACGGGAGCGAACGATGATGGCAGAGAAACGGAAATTAAACTACAACAAAAATACGATAATATGGAAAACTTGGACGTAAAAATAAGGAGGGGAAAACTAGAGTTGCCTAGTTAGGAGCATCATTACCAAAACAGGTTCGGCATAATATTTATAGAGATCAGGAACAAACGATGATGGAGAAAAACTTAAATGAAAAAATATGAAAAAAATACGCGAGGATGGATGAATGAAAAAGATTTACCTAGTTAGAGAACTATTTCCAAAACTTGTTTGGTATAATATTTATAGAGATTATGAGAGGCACCCAACTAGACAAAAGGAAAAATAGATAAACTGTCAGTAAGCAGCTTTTGTAACATAACAAAACTGACATGAAAATATACCAATGGACTTGGACATGGACTTGAAGCTCGTATTACAATGATAGGAGCTTAACCCCTTCTGTACTGGCGACGTCTTTTGTATTTTATTTTTGCTACAGACTATTATATGAAGCTTAGGAAGGATATATGGTAGCTAAGAGGATTAACCGAAACATGTTGTAGCCTTTTAATTGATGAACGTCTTTCCTAAGCTGGATAAAATCGTCTAATAGTTACCAGAATATAACGATGAGTACGTCACCGGTACTGAACCGGTTAATACAATACACTATACACAGGTTAGGGAGATATGGTATGGGCAAAGTTATATTCAACCATTATTATATATACCCTATACCGAACTTATTAAACATAAAGCATACATAGAATAAGGATAGAATTTAAACAGGGTATGAGTATGGTTTATATAGGATTGAACTAGTTATGTAGGGTATATCAATAGGGTATACAGTGATCTGTTACGACAAGGGAAGAGTTTTTCAAAAGTAAGGGTAGGGATTAGTTAGGGTTTGGGCAATAATTGGGTAGATAATGAGCAAAGAATAGAATAGGGCATAGTAAATCTTATATAGGGCATAGTAAGTAAGTATAAGAAGATACAAAGGAAAAACTTAATGTAAGGCATAGATATGAACTAAATAGGGTAAGGCTTGTAAAATTGAAGGGTAACCTATACTTAGAATGGGTATGCATAAGGAATCAGAAAATATTTAAGTACCCCATGAATATAACTTATCTAGGGTACCTATAGATATTGGGAAGTATCCGAAATGTACTTAGTAAAGGTAAGTTAATTGGCATGGGTATAATTCAGTTGGGCATAGAGTGGCTTTGTCTCCGGCAAACAACATGCGTGGAGTTTAGTCGAGGTGAAAGAAAGGATGTGGGCTGAATTATCATATGGTAGAGTAGGCTTGGCTAGGGTACGAGTAAGCCTAGGTAGGGTATGGGTAGGTTTACACAATATATAGATTGAGTTAGGGTAGGTTAAAGTGTGTGTGTGTGTGTGTGTGTGTGTGTGTGTGTGTGTGTGTGTGTGTGTGTGTTTTTTTTTAAGTATTTTATTGGAAGGTGGATTTATTTAGGGTGGGTCTGGGTTAAATAAGGATAGGTATGGATAAGCTTAGGCTAGGGTATGGGTAGGTAGACTCTAGGCATGGGTAAGCATGAAGTAAGCTTTGAGTATACCTGTAGCTATAAATAACAGTCCAGTTAGGTTTTGGGTAGGATAAGGGTTGGATTGATAGGGAATGGGTAGAAATTGGTAAGCTTAGGAAGACTATAGGTTGAGTATGGGTAAGTATGGGTAGGTCTAGGTAGAATATGGGTAAATTAGATACAATATGGATAGGATTGGTAGAACATGGGTAGATTCGGTAATTATGTAGGTTTAGGTAGAGTATGGGTACGCTTAGGTAGAGTATGGGTAGGTTAAGTAGAGTATGGGTAGGCTTAGGTAGAGTATGGGTACGGTTAGGTAGAGTATGGGTACGCTTAGGTAGAGTATGGGTACGCTTAGGTAGAGTATGGGTAGGCTTAGGTAGAGTATGGGTAGGCTTAGGTAGAGTATGGCACCGCTTAGGTGGAGTATGGATACCCTTAGGTAGAGGATGGGTAGGCTTAGGTAGAGTATGGGTAGGTTAAGTAGAGTATGGGTAGGCTTAGGTAGAGTATGGGTAGGCTTAGGTAGAGTATGGGTAGGCTTAGGTAGAGTATGGGTAGGCTTAGGTAGAGTATGGGTAGGCTTAGGTAGAGTATGGGTAGGCTTAGGTAGAGTATGGCACCGCTTAGGTGGAGTATGGGTACCCTTAGGTAGAGGATGGGTAGGCTTAGGTAGAGTATGGGTAGGTTAAGTAGAGTATGGGTAGGCTTAGGTAGAGTATGGGTACGCTTAGGTAGAGTATGGGTAGGCTAGGTAGAGTATGGGTAGGCTTAGGTAGAGTATGAGTAGGCTTAGGTAGAGTATGGGTAGGCTTAGGTAGAGTATGGCACCGCTTAGGTGGAGTATGGGTACCCTTAGGTAGAGGATGGGTAGGCTTAGGTAGAGTATGGGTAGGTTTAGGTAGAGTATGGTAGGCTTAGGTAGAGGATGGGTAGGCTTAGGTAGAGGATGGGTAGGCTAGGTAGAGTATGGGTAAGCTTAGGTAGGGTATGGGTAGGTTAGGTAGAGGATGGGTAGGCTTAGGTAGAGTATGGGTAGGTTTAGGTAGAGTATGGGTAGGCTTATATAGAGGATGGGTAGGCTTATATAGAGGATGGGTAGGCTTAGGTAGAGGATGGGTAGGCTAGGTGGAGTATGGGTAGGTTTAGGTAGAGTATGGGTAGGCTTAGGTAGAGTATGGGTAGGCTTAGATAGAGGATGGGTAGACTTAGGTAGAGGATGGGTAGGCTAGGTAGGGTATGGGTAGGTTAGGTAGAGTATGGGTAGGTTTAGGTAGAGTATGGTAGGCTTAGGTAGAGGATGGGTAGTCTAGGTAGAGTATGGGTATATTGGGTAGAGAATAGGTATATTAAGTGAAGTATATACTGTACAGACTTAAAATACATAATAGGTGTTTTAGGTGGAGTATGGGTAGGTTTAAATATACCATGGGTATACTAGGTACACTATGGGTATCTTAGTGGGGGCATTGGTAGGCTTAGGAAGGGTATAAGCCGGGTAAAGTCTTATGCAGGGTACGGGAAAGGGTTGTGAGATATGGGAGCTAATCAGGGTTAAAGTAGGGTATGGGTATAGATTTAGGTAAATTATAGGCATAATTAAAAGCGGCACAGGACTATAGGCAAGGACAAGGTTAAGAAGATTATATATTTTAATAAGATTAATATAGGCTTTGGATAAATATATAAACAAATGGTTAGGTATATGGGTAGGATATAGTTAGGTAATGGATTAAATAACAAAAATAAACTATATAATTATAAAGTATATAAAAGGCTTAGATATGGAATGGGGGCATTATACTTAGGGACAGGCAAGATTTAGGCAGGAAGTAGGCAGAGGTTAGATAAATCTACATTTATAAAGAACGTTTGGGGGTATAGAGTGCTTTGGTAGACTCTGGGTAAGATATATGATACTAAGCGTCCGGATCACCTGGGATGAATGAGGATATAGGATGGGTAGAGTTTACAAAGGGTATGTCTTCTAGTCAGCTATAATTTTTTTTTCTTGTAGTATAAATTGGATAACATATTCAGTCTATCAAGCTAACAGTCAGTAGCCAATCCCCAAATGGAGTAACGATTCATAGACCTAGAGATAGAATAGCATCAAATAGGGCTTGTAGAATGGAATCGAATGGTATATGGGTATGGTGAACACTAGAATAGGGTAGGCAATGTTAACCCTTTGAGTACCAGCGACGTGTGAGAGGTTTTACTCTAACTATATTTTCTAAGTTTTGACAACGCAGGCAAGGTAAAATAAGACAGTCAGTATATAATGTGAGATAGATATAGACAGGGAGAGACAGGAAGGTAGCAGCTGACACCTCACAGTGGGGGAGAGACAGGGAGACAGGGTGAGAGAGGGAGAGAGAGAGGGAGGGTGAGGGAGAACAGCACCAGCGTGCACTATATTGCAGCTGCCCCCACCACCACCACCAACACGCTGTTATAAAGATGCTGTAAACACAACATATCTCTCTCTCTCTCCATCTTTTATATACCGGGTATATATATATATATATAGAGAGAGAGAGAGAGTATGTGTGTGTAAGACGCACACTAACACACAAATGTAAGCTACTTGTCCAGATCAACATTTTATCCATAACAATAAAGGATAGCATAATATAGGAGGTATATGTGGATGCCCCAGGCTCTAGCACCACCTTGCCTCCTCCAGGATCCATATGGTAGTATTATTAGTGCTCTCGAACACAGGGCATTATAGCTTAACTGACGATATTATGCAGCTTGGGAAGGCTCTGTGGTAGTTACGAGGATTGGTTTTGAGATAATTATGTTGAAGCCATATTATTGCTAGAGGTCCTTCCTAAGCTGAATAAAATCGTCTAATATTTTCCTGAATAGGATGGAAAGGACGTCCCTGGTATTAAAGGGGTAAATGCATATACAAACAGTGTTGAGAGGAGGAATTGTTTCTGAGGGCTAGCTGGGTTAGTCTCCATGTTTGGGAGTCACAAACAAATTAAGCAAAAGAGGCCGATGTATGGAAAAGAAGTTCCAAGCTGAAGTTGGGAAGAGGAAACACGACTTTAAATGTGACAGCACCTGCATTAATTAATGTATACATATTTTTCACGTCTTTTCTAAATAACATGAATAAAATTACTCCTGAACCAAACTTATCTATTGTCGTTTTATTGAATACATAACTAGAGTTGGTATTAAGCAGGTAGGGTACTATTATCCGCAAAAATATACCTTTCTTCATGTCCATTATGACATTTTCCCTTTCTTCATGAAGACATACGTAAAAAATAGTCAACAAAACTCTACAGTATAGGATGCTTAGTACCCTTATTAAATTGATCGTGTCTTATTATGCAGTTAGACTTATACCCATGAGTGTAACTGCATTCATTCCAATTATGTTTCCATTTTCAGTAGATACATGTAAAATCACAATAAAACTCTAGCTTATTTACTTTTTTTGTTGTTCATAGTTTTATTATTGTGTAGGCAAGGCACTATTCATGCGCATGAGTGTACCTGCATTCATTACTCAATATTTGTTTTCCCCTTTTCCTCCCTAAATACTTGGAACAAAAAGTTCAAACTAAACTCCTAACTTTACTTAAGTGCTCTTTGTATTGCTTTATTGTGTAGGTAGGGTATGACTTATGCGCATGAGTGTACCTGCATTAATTTTCCATAACTTGCGTTCCCCTTTCCTTTGTATATAAATGAAAAAAGCCAAATTTAAGTTCATACCTTACTTATTACTCTTTATATTTGTTGTATTGCCTTATTATTGTGAAAGTAGGGTATGACTTCTGCGCGTGAGTGTACCTGCATTCATGTTCCTTTTCCTCTCTATATAAATGGAAAAATCAAATAAAACTATATTTTATTTAACACTCTATATAATCTTTGTATTGCCTTATTATAGCACAGGTAGGGCACGACTTACGCGCGTGAGTGTACCTGCATTCACTTCCCATTATTTCCCCCCTCCCTTTTCCCGGGTGCACAGTGGTCGCCATGGCAACCGTTACCCCGGCAACCGTGGATGTCACGCCGCCTGAATGGATTATTGATGCCGGCTACGTGGTGGAGGAGGAGGAGGTTAGGGAGGTGAGGGAGGAGGAGGGGGTGGATGAAGGTTCCCCCGACCGCCACTAGATGGCACAACATTCGCCGTCTTAATTATCCGGAGAGTGTAGGCAATTAAGGGCGTAAGGAGATTACCGCATTGTGCCGGCGGTAATTAGTCCGAGCCTAGGCGGGTGCGGCGGCGGTGTTGGCCAGAGGGTCCTGGTGGTGGTTGGGTCACTCCCGTAGTAGGTGTCAACGCGGCCGTACGGTGTGTGCGTCTTAGGGCGGCCTTCAACGTCTTCCCTACTGACGACGCTGCGATGGTGACCTCCTGTGTTCCTGCCGCTGTCATCATTCCTGCTATCCTATCCTTCCACCCTTCATCATTGGTGCCGACGCGATCGTATGTGTTTTCGCTCCTTCCTCCTGACGACGCTGCAACGGGGGCCCTCCTGTTTTGCTGTCGCCTTCATTATTCCTACTATCCTATTCTTCCATCATTCCCTGGTAGACGCGACCGTATGTGTCTTCGGTCGGACTCCTTCCTTCCTTCCTCCTGACGACACTACGATGGGTGACCCGTTTTACTGCCACGGTCATCGTTCATTTCTGCTATTTGCCCTATCCTACCTCTCTTGTACCCTTCATCATTCCTCCGTAGTTCCTCCGTAGGGGTCTTCAGTCGGCCTCGTTCCTTCCTCCTGACGCTGCAATGGTGCCGTACAGTTTCTTCTTTATCTTCATCACCATCACCATCAATCTTCCTATATAATATCTTCACCCCCTTCTGGCTCCATGTTGACGCGACATACTTGTCTTCGGTCGCCCCTCCTCCTAGTTCCTCCCGACGCTGCAATGGTGCCTTCCTGTCCTTCTGTCACCATCATCATCACTACCATCATGTCTGCCCTCTATCCTACTCCCCTTCCCCATCCCTATTACCATTATCCTGCAGCAGGTGCCTTTCATCTGCCTTCCTATTCCTGACGGTGCTGAATGGTGTAGCTCTGTCTTTCTGTCATCATCATCATTCATCATAATCATCCTGTTTCTGCCATCATCATCATAACCTCAAAGGGTTGCTAGATCTGGTGTTGCTTCATTTCCTTTTGTACTCCCCTTGCACAATCACCATTTCTACCACCACTATCCTAAGCCCCTACATTCCTACACTATAACCCCTACCGATTCCATTCTAAACCGGCCGTGCCACAACAATAGAGCTATCCTATTGCCACCACCCCTATGCCGCTATCCTAACCACTCATCAGCAACCCCCTATACAGAATCCACGTGTGTTTACTGCCTGCCTTCTTCCCTCTTTCTCTGCAGTGCTGCAAAGTTGTTGTTCTGTCATAATCGCCATTATCATGACCACCAACATGCTATCACCACCATCATATAATCCCCACCATCATCATCACATCACCATCATGTCTGCCATCTATCCTACCATACCCACTTACTATCATCATTCCACCTACCATAGACTATTTCAACCTATAGACATCAACAATTTCAACTAGTAGATGTCAACTAGCCCATCTTACCTTGCCTAACATAACCTAACAGTGCCGGCTGAGTTGCTATGGGTTAGATAGATCATCGGGTTAATTTGGCCTACTGGTTGAGTTATGCAGGTCTTAACATAGCCAAACTAATGGGGCGAAAATCTTAGTACTTCAAAACTAATGGGGCGAAAATCTTAGTACTTCAAAACTAATGGGGCTCAACATGAGGGAGAAGGGGGTCCAGAGGAAAACAAAACCAACCTACAACAATACTGTTTAAGATCTACTGGCTGAAAAAAAAAAAAAAAAAAATTATGGGTTGAGATATATTGCTTTGGGTCTACGGACTGATAGTATTATTGTCTATAAGTTGCTATATATATTGGTTGAAATATTATCTACTGGTTGAAAAGGACTACCACGGGTTGAGTTGACCGGCTAACCCCCCCCGCCACGCTCATTATACCCCAACCCCTCTTTCTCTTTTTTCCCCGCGATCAATTGAGCCTAGTCACGGCCTGGTATTGAAAGGGCTCAACACATGCTTGTATGCAAAAAAGTGGCGGCGGCGGCGGTGGTGGCGTGGTGGTGGAGATGGTGGTCCTAGGTTGACTATAAGACAGCTGGGGGGGATAGTGGTGGTGGTGATGATGGTGGTGATGGTGATGATGGTGGTGATGATGATGGAGGTGGTGGTGGTGATAGTGGTAGCGGTGGTGATGATGGTGGTGGTGGTGGTGATGATGATGGTGATGATGATGATGATAGTGGTGGTGGTGGAGGTCCTAGGTTGACTTTAAGGACAACTGGAGGGATAGTAGCGGCGGTGGTGGTGATGATGGTGATGATATTGGTGGTGGAGGTCCTAGGTTGACTATAAGGGCAGCTGGGGGGATAGCGGCGATGATGATGGTGATGGTGGCGGGGAAGGCGTAATACGGCCGCTAAAACTACCCCCGCCGCCGCTGCTACCGCTACCGCCGCCACCGTAAGCATGAGTCACACAGCAACAGTTTAAGCGGCGAATGTATCGGAGAGGATCGGAGTTCACAATATACTAGGCTTATAGGCCGGATCAACCCAAGCGATTTTCTAGGCAATTTTCGATAGATATTTTTAACCCTCGCAACATTTCAATATTTCGGGGGTCTTCTTGCATTGGTGTCGGCAATTAGACTGAACATAAATGTTAATAAAGGTTAAAATCTTGCGCTGATGGAATGAAGGAGCTTCCACATAGAGTTGCATATATACTATGCTAGCAACTCGGGTCTGACAGCCTCTCAAATCTTGTTCTAAGTACCCAACCACCTAACATACTCTACCTCCAGTCTAGTTGTCGACACTGATACATAATTATTGCTAGGATTAAGTTGAGATTTGTATTTATTTGTATGTATTTGTTCATATATCTACTTTATTTGTTCATATATCTACTTTATTTGTTCATATATCTACTTTATTTGTTCATATATCTACTTTATTTGTTCATATATCTACTTTATTTTAAATTATTTTAAATGTCCTCCCAAGACCTTTATCAAGCTATAAAAAATACCCCAAGACCCCCTTTCCAGATAAATTTGTACATTTTTCGGTAGAGAAATGTCCTGGCCGAAGGCCGATTCCTCCTAAATTACAGGCTCGCTATCGCCTGCCATGAAAGAATCGAAACCTAAATGGCAAAAAAGGTCTTAAAATCGCCAAACCAATGGGGCTAAACATGAGGGAGAGGAGAGTCCAGAAAAACCTAACCTCCCCTTAAGTTGCCGATAACTGCTGCCGGTAATAGGGCTCGTGTGACAGGTCTATAAAAGGGTTAAGCCCACCGCCTCGGCCGCTCTATACGGTCTAAAAAAATATATGTGGGCACCCCCAACCAGTGCCCAGGCTCAGTCCCGCCCTACCCTCCGGCCTGTCCACACCCTATAGCTGCCTCGCCCACCCTAGACTCAAGCCCTAGGTGATTTAAACAACAACCAGCACTTATTTATTATCATTCATCCTGTTTCACTTTTACCCACTTCGTATCATTTTTCTTTTTGTGTTTTTCCTTGTCTAATTTGCCTGTCTCGCCCAGCCTAGACTCACGCCCTAGGTGATCTAAACAACAACCAGCACTTTTTCATTCTTATTCATCCTGTTTCACTTTTACGCACTATATTCATTCGTATTTATATTGTATTTGTATCTTGTCCAAACGGCCTATCTGCTTGCTTCGCCCAGCATTTTGTGAATTTGTTATCCACCCTCTCTATCCCCTTAATACTTCATCTGGACCCACTGCAATTCTCTCATGCCAAGCTAAACTACCCAACTAAACTTTTCTCTCATTATCATCTTAAAAGTTTCGCATTAATTTACACACTGTCAATATATACCTCTCGCTGTCTCAACCTTCCTGCATGTCATCTCCCTCACACACCTTGTCAACTTCTGAATCACCATGGTAGTCCTTGAACACACATATTCAACTTTAACTACATATCAACCAGTTCGCCAAAATTACACTCCGTCTAGTTTTGAGTCACCCTTGTATTACCCTGCATGCCTTCTACCCCCCCCCCCCCCTCCCGATACCCACCCACCCACCCACATACACCCTAAGCAACATACATACCCCAGCAATGTTCACCCTAATAATCTAAAATCTGTCTCGCTATATACACTGCAAAATGCTAGTCCTCTTCCATCTTCCTCTCTTCCCTTTCAACACTTAGTAATCTAAAATCACCCTGCATGCCTTCTTTCTCTACTCCCACACTCCCTGTTACACACACACACACACACACAAGCAATGTTCACCCTAGTACTCTCAAATCACCCTGCATGCCTTCTTTCTCTACTCCCACACTCCGTTACACACACACACACACCAGCAAGGTTCACCCTAGTACTCTCAAATCACCCTGCATACCTTCTTTCTTCCCCCCCCCCCCCACACTCCCTATGTTACACACACACACACACACACACACACACACACACACACACCAGCAATGTTCACCCTAGTACCCTCAAATCACCCTGCATACCTTCTTTCTCCGCCCCCCCCCCCCCCCACACACTATGCAACAGAAACACACCCCAGCAATGATCACCCTAGTAATCTAAAATCTATCGGTCTCTTCTTGCGCCTTTGTTGCACCTTTGTCATCATGCAAAGTCACGCTATGCATACCAACCCTTCCTATTCTTCTTATTTTTGTGCTTCTTCTTCTTCTTCTGCTTGTACTTCTTGTTTCTCCTCTTCTTCTTGATTTGCATGTACTTAATTTTCTTCTTCATTTGCTTGTACTTATGCTTTTTCTTCCATTGTTTATTCCTTTTCCTCTTTTGTCTTATCATTCATCTTCTGCCTTCACTTATTCCTTTTCTGTCATTTTCTTCATCTGTGTACTTTTTTCTTCTTCTCCTTGTACTTAATTTTCTCCTCTATTAGTTTTCTTCCCTTGTCTACTACTTCTTCCTTTCCTTCTGTTTCTTCTACTTATACATTTGTTTTCTCCACTTCCTATTCTTCTTATTCTACTTTTACTTCTTATTTATATATGGTTCTTTCTTCTTCTTCTTCTTCTTCTCCTCTTTCTTTTGTCATTACACATCCTATGAAAATTCTACTTTTTACTCCCATTCTTTCTTACTCTTAATTTCTTTCTTTCTCTCTTCTTTCTTCCCAACCTATCCTCTCCCTTCCTTCACCACCCCATCGCTTGTTTAACTACCCATTTATACCCACAAGAACAACAAAGGTATCACTCATTATTACACACACTGTTAAATTCCTACTCTTTATTTAATCAGAACTCCTTTTTTTATGTTCTCCCTTTTCTCTTCCACCGTTCCCATCTATCCTCCCCCCTTCGCCCCATTGCTGTGTTAACTACCCATCCATACCTGCAAGAAGAGCCCACCGTGACCAATCAGAACGACCCAAGCAAGCCAATCAGGTAGGTGTTTGACCAATCATAATAAGGTGAGAGAGAGAGAGAGAGAGAGAGAGAGAGAGAGAAGGGGGGGGTGCAAATGATAACCCTTGTGCTTGCAGAAATGTTATACATCCATGCAGAACCATTTCCCCTTCCTAACCACACCCTCTTTATATATATATATATATATATACACACAAGTTCCCCTTTTCTATTATCAAGTGCCGCATTCAATAACGATATTCTCGTGTTTTTAACCCATAGTATAATCGTTCTTCATTTTCCAAATACCAGAGCATAATATATTTTTCTAATTTAATAGCTTGAATAAATTCCCACCACTTCTATTCATTTCTCTACACAATCTATTAATCTCACTCCCTCAATTTACACATTTCCCTTTACATAACAACTAAATACCGACCCTCAACTTCCAAATTTTTCTTTATATAATATCTACGTACCGAGTATCTATTTCAAATTAGAATATATATCCAAATTCCTTCTTTCCCAAAAAAATATCTGCCAATCCTTACTTCCACGAACGAAATATTATGAATCTGCATATATTTTTCTACATACAGTATATTTCATTTGCGTGTCTGCCATTTTAGATTTAATATATTTTCGGTACCTTTTGTAAGCTTTCTGGGAACCTTTCATAATTTTTTTTCGATATTATCCTTCATATTTTTAAGGCAATGTTCAGTAAATATTTTTTCCAAATGTTTCCATTTATATGACGAATCTCTCTCTCTCTCTCTCTCTCTCTCTCTCTCTCTCTCTCTCTCTCTCTCTCTCTCTCACATATACAGTACATTACAAAACAAATACACACAAATAGCCAGACACACACAACACAAACACACATATAGTACCACAATGCACACACACATACATACAATACAACAACCACATACTAACACACACAATACTACCCCATACTAACACACACACACACACACACATACAATACAACCCCATACTAACACACACACACACACACATACAATACAACCCCATACTAACACACACACACGCACGCACACACAAACACACGCACACACAATACAACAACCACATACTAACACACACACACAATACAACCCCATACTAACACACACACAGACACACACACAAACACACCACACACACACACGCACACAAACATACAATACAACAACCACATACTAACACAAACACACACACACGTGCACACATACTGTACATACAATACAACACACACACACACACACACACTACCACGGGGTCACTAACTCATTACATATTCATATACCCTCATCATTTTCCCACACCTTCATCACACCTCTTAAATAAACAAATAAAAAATAAAATATGACCCTCCCATTATTTACATCACTAACCAACCACTTAACTATCCGCATCCGTATACATACATACATACACACACACACATACCTAACTGCAGTATATACCTACTGTACATGCATACATTACCCGACACATAACAAATAACTTCCCATTACTTTCATCACTAACCAACCACTAAAGTAGCATCATTCGCATACATACATATACACACACATACACCCCCCACACACACCATACTTAAGGATCATCTTTTCAAATACATAAACGCACACACATGTATACATACATACATACACTTAAGGGGAGGTTTTTAGTGTGTTTCTTAGACTTCCATCAAGCTTGAAATTACACCCCCTTGACCCCCTTTCAAGATAAATTTGTAAATTTTTCGGTAGAAAAATGTCCCGGCCGAAGGCCGGTTCCTCTTAAATTACAGGCTCGCTATCGCTCGCCAGGATAAAATCGACACCATAATGGCACGAAAGGTCTTAATATGGGGTGAAAGTTCTTAAAATCGCTAAACTAATGGGGCAAACATTTTATAATATCAAAAGCAATGGGGCTAAACATGAGGGAGAAAGGGGTCAAGAAAAAAAATCCCTCCAGTGGATATCTCCCCTTAATCACACCTCTTCAAAATACCGTAACTTACTTTCATCTCAAGTAACTAAGAATATAAGCACCAACATCAGGATACATAAATACACCTTCATCACACCTTAACCCCTTCAGCACGATGACGTACTATTCGTTCTCTTCTGGTAAATACTAGGTGATTTTCTTAAGCTTATAATCTACCTCTAAGACCCAAAGAGGTAAGTATTATCTTAACCCCTTCAGCACCATGACGCTTATATACCTTTGATTCTGGCTTAAATTAGGTGATTTTACTCAGTTTAAGAAGGACCTAGGTTACCGAGAGAGTTTATTGAGGTCATATTTACCCATTGGAGTCGTATAGGTAGATTACAGATTAAAGACAATCGTCTAATGGTAACCATAATATGACGAATATTACGTGACAGTGGGGAAGTGGTTAATACACCATCTGAATGACAGGAACTTCATAAACTGCCTAAAATCGTCCAAGGTTAGGCCAAAATTGAAGATAAATACGGCGTCATCGTACTGAAGGGGTTAAGGGGAGATTTCCACTTGAGGCACTTTTTTCTGGACCCCTTTCTCCCTCATGTTTAGCCCCATTGCTTTTGATATTATAAAACGTTTGCCCCATTAGTTTAACGATTTTAAGAACTTTCACCCCATATTAAGACCTTTCGTGCCATTCAGGTGTCGATTTTATCCTGGCGAGCGATAGCGAGCCTGTAATTTAAGAGGAACCGGCCTTAGGCCGGAAAAATTGTCTATCGAAAAATTTACAAATTTATCTTGAATGGGACTCAAGCGGGTGTAATTTTAAGTTTGATGGAGGTCTAGGGAACAAACTAAATACCTCCCCTTAAGGCTATAGCCAATAATCTCATAATACATACATTTCTACTATGGACCTTTGCACTACTGTACATTAAGCTTTACAACAAATATATTCTTATTTTTTATATTTAACTTATAGGGAGACCTATTCGGTGATTTTAAATATATAATGTCCTCTTAAAGTTGATTGTTTCTGCTGCGAGACGATTGAACTCCGTTTATAAAAAGTGCTAATGCGAATAAATTATTAATTCAATATTTTACAACAAGAGACTGGAGTTATCGAAAATTGGCTCCAGTCCTGACGCTATTCTTGACTTGCAGTGTGCTGGCTTAATAATCCAGAAGAGTTGATAGCCTCTGAAGTCCTATTGTAACTAACTTTTACAACGTCACTGCACAATCAAAGTTACAAATATAAACTTGCTTTGACAGTAACTCGAAAATATATAAAGAGAGAATTGGATATATCAACCAGATTCAAATGCATTCACCTATTTATCTATCTATCTATCTATCTATCTATCTATCTATCTATCTATCTGTCTGTCTGTATGTCTGTCTATCTACCTATCTATGTAGTTGTTATTGAAATATACGAGACAGATGGGTGTTAAGCCGGAGCAATTTTGTTTGACGACTTGGATGAATATGAGAATAAATACAAGAACACTGACATATAGTAGCATTGTTAAGGCCATTTTATCACCTCCAAAGACATAATTTGAGCTATAAACCGCAATTTTAGCTTTGCATATACAATTTAAAAAAAACTACAAAGAGACTCTGCTTTCGTTTGACACCCTGGGAAAAAGATATAAATAATATAAATAAATATAATAATAATATAGGCCTATATTAATATAAATAAATATAATAATAATATATATTAATATAAATAAATATAATAATAATATATATTAATATAAATAAATATAATAGTAATAATATATATACTACTAATAATATATGAGTATAGGCATGGAATATCACGTCCATCGCGCTACCATTATATTTTGGTAATAATCCATTCTGCTTTCAATATCAACAGTAACTAACTACGAATTATTTTGATCTTTCTCATTTCTTTTTTCAGCATCATAATGTATTGCTTGTATAGCCTACATTATCAGTACAACACAATGTTTATACAAAGTGTTATGAATACAATAAGATGCACAACTTTGAAAATAAAGCTAATACGCACTTCTTAGTAAGGATTCTAATAATATAAGCGAAAGTTTATATTGAAAAAAACAAAAACATGTAAAATCAAATTAAAATATCTAATATCTTATCTATCTAACAATCTGTCTCTGTTTTATCACCGGTATATAGATAACTGAACAAGGGTTGAATTGTATTATATCCGTCTTCCAAATATGTAATTATATTTATATTATATATAATGTGTCAAAGTAAATACCGGTCTAGTTTATGTGCTAACACTCAAAAGAGTTCCTGGTTTATAGTTTTTAATAAAGCACATTTAAACATACATAATTCTGAATCGTAAATGTTCAATCATAAATGTTTATCTCCAAGGAAATATACCTAATGGAGTATATTTCAGAATTTAATTTGTTATGCCTTCCATAACAACTCAGTGCAAATCATTAGTTTTTGTAAAATTACACGCAATACACAAATACTAAATTATTACTTTCTTTAGTGATATATACACAATGTAAATACACATTATCACAACTCAATTTTCAGCTTCGTTTGTGCAGTTTATATAAACTATTTGATTCACAAATCCATTTCTAGTATATTAAATATTTAATTTTCACAATAAAAATGCAATTAATTATATATCCTTTCAGCTTCATTAGTGATACATGATACATATACTAATTATCAATATAACGGCCTCTCAATTTATGTTCACGATGTACAGTATTTCAAATTATAATAATAAATCTTAATATCTAGCTTCAAAGGATAAAATACATATACAGTGCATGAGCCATTGAGTTTCTATGGCAAGCTACATAAATAACAACACTGTTAAATAAATTCCAGTGGCTATATTCACATAACAAAGAAAGCATTAAATTTCCGTGATTTGTATGTGATAATATGTGTTCAAAATAGCAAGCAAACACCCACATTATTCTAATATCATCTATTTATTTATTTGTTTATTTATTGATGATAACAAAGACAACTTTAAAGGTCCGTGGTTGTGATAATGCGGTGATAAAATTAAGAATTAACAGTCATGTTTTATATTCATTTATCTTGATATAATCCCCAATATTTGTAAGTGATAATTCTTGTTTAAAATAAGAATCAGTTTAATACACCCACATTCTTTACATATTGTTTGTCAATATATTTGCTTTGTTACAAACCGGTTATCTTCCAGTACGCGACCCCGCCTTCCCATCTCCCGCTTATTTTATCATTTATCAATATAATGCTTGTATTTGCGGGTTTAATCAAAATATAGACTATATAATTTTATATTTCGGTAGGTTTTTATTTTGTAATTTATCGTTGCTTCTATTCTTATTAGTCGCAACATTGATCGTAATATTTGAACCGATTTACTAAACTGTACATACATAAACACAGTAAATTTCCTTATACCTCTATTTTGAAATGTACGAATATCTATATCAATTCAATACCTTTATCACGTAAGCTAAATAATATCATCTCTTATTAATATTCTTATTTTTTTTTTTTTTTTCCTAAGGGAAATTTTAAACATGAGACTAATAGAAACAAGCATTAATAACCTATATGATGCATGATCACATCTACATTGTTTACACTATAATTTAAATTTAAAAAACGTAATATCCTTTGAAAAGCGGCATTAATATCGCCAACTCATTATTGTAATAAATATTTAGCAGAATTCTGTAAATAAAAATATTATGCTGAATATATACAAAATAAGTATATACAGTATATATATATATGATTTTGCAAATCATTGTTATTCTAGACAATACCAAATTACTAAGGTTGGTTACTCTGATATTCTCGTCATTTTCTTTAGAAGCGTCAAAACAACAATTTGATAACATTTCATATAAATATTAGTCAATGTTCATATATTTTTCAATACTCGAGGTTCGTAATGTTAGTGACTGACACACTGTAATAATATCATATCTTCATGTAGGCTACATTTCTAATATATATATCTTATAAGTACAAAATTAAGTAAGAATACAAATTACGCAAGTACAATTTACTTGAAGAATAATATAATCTGCCCAATTTAATTTATATAAATTCCTAACATTAATAGTATAATTACTGCTACCACTACAACTACTAATAATTGATACTTCCATGAAATATACAGCATAATCAGCCATAGGATGATATGAAACGTGGGATTTGTTTTCAGATCAAATTTCAAAATAATACAATTCCATTGACATACAGCCTTGAAAATATTCTACACTATTTTGTAGATCTCCCCATAATTTAAAGGGTAGGGTAGAAAAGCAACAAATATTAACCCCTTCAGTACGATGAGGTCTTTTTACCTTTGAGTCTGGCTAAAATTAGACGATTGTATACATACTAAGAAGGACCTATGTTATTCAGAGGGTTCATCGAGATCGTGTTTACCCTTCGGAGTCCTAGACGTAGATTATACATAAGCTGGAGACAAATCGTCGAAGTATAAATAGAATACAGAGAATATGACGTCATGGTGCTGAAAGGGGTTAACCCCTTCTGTACCGGAGACGTCTTTTTTCCTTCTTCTGGCTACTATTCGACGATTGTATTCAGTTTCAAAAGGGCCTCCAGCAATTACCAGGCTTCGAACTATCTCACTTAACCTTTTTTACTACCTTAAACCCTCCTTAAACTGAACAAAATCATCTAAATATAGCCATAATAAAACAAAAAGACATCTGGGTACAGGAGTTAATGCCTAAATTATCTATGTAAAGTTAACACTACACCACCAAAAACAACACATAAGATAGAAAATGGGAACAAGAAAATTATTCAATCTGTTTATGTCAGATACTTTACCCCTTGAGGATCATGACGCATTTTAAGTTTATTCTGGCTATCATTAGACGCTTTTATAAAGCTTAGGAAGAATCTGTGGGTGCTAAAATGGTAAAGACTGTCTCAATCAACCCTCTGATTTCCATAATACCTTTCCTAGTCTGAATATAATGATCTAATAATAGCTTGAAAACAGAGAAGTTATGTCATAAGATACTGAGAGGCCTAACAGAATGCAACAGTAAATAATGTAAACGATTCAACAAAAATACTGATCAATATGAACAAAATAACAAAAATACTGATCAATATGAACAAAATAACAAAAATACTGATCAATATGAACAAAATAACAAAAATACTGATCAATATGAACAAAATAACAAAAATACTGATCAATATGAACAAAATAACAAAAATACTGATCAATATGAACAAAATAACAAAAATACTGATCAATATGAACAAAATAACAAAAATACTGATCAATATGAACAAAATAACAAAAATACTGATCAATATGAACAAAATAACAAAAATAATTCAAATACAAGTAAATAAGTCAATACAAAAACTGATACAAATCAATAAGAAACCAACATAATATTGTAGGCGTTTGCAAGAAGGTTTATGCAATCTAATGAAGGTTTATATCCATAGTTGTTATCTTATGTATCTCTCTCTCTCTCTAATATATATATATATATTATTATTTTTTTTTTTTTTTTTGTATATATACCTATAGGCTATCTATTTATTAACATATTTATGTATTATATTGACACACACACTCTCTCTCTCTCTCTCTCTCTCTCTCTCTCTCTCTCTCTCTCTCTCTCTCTCTCTCACACACACACACACACACTTAGACCCAAACACCCTAAGAATAGAATGACAACCTTAGGTGAAAAAAAAAAAAAAAAAAAATCGACAGCAGCATTCGTAAGCCAGTCTAAATGCATGTGTTCTCCACGTACCAATTTGAGGGAGAGTGAGAATACAAGGCATGAATTAATGAACACGAGAGAGAGAGAGAGAGAGAGAGAGAGAGAGAGAGAGAGAGAGAGAGAGAGAGAGAGAGAGAGAGAGAGAGAGAGAGAGAGAGAGAGAGAGATAATTTGATAAGGAGATTCAAGGGACACACAAACCACTAAAACACAACACTGAAGAGAAATAGAAAAAAAACCCAAAAACCCAAAAAAATATATATATATAATAATAATACAATAAAATACAATAATTGACTGACAACCTGCGAGAGAAAAGACACCCCGACCCCAACATCCGGAAGCCTGGGTCTGAAAGCATGGGTTCCCTACCTACCAATTTTGGGGGCAGGGGGAATTACCGAGCCTGTAGTAAAACGGAGGGGCTATCTTCTTCTTAAGACGCCATTTTGGTGACGTAATTATCCATTCATACGCAGACGACTCTACCTTACACTACTCAATTAGTTTCCCAGAAGGCCTCGGCAAACAATCCCTGTAGTAAGACGGAGGGGGGAAGGGGGGGGGGGGGGGGGGGGGGGGGGGGGGGGGGGGGGGGGGGGGGGAGAGAGAGAGGGGCCGGGGCTATCTTCTTAGAATATTATAGGTTCTGGATTATGTAAGTATGTATGTATGTATGTATGTATGTATTCAGGCACATACCCCATAGCAGGGGGTGGCCGACTCGAGACAAGTCATGTAAACAGATTATGTAGACTTAGTTATTTAATCCTAAGACCTAATATATTGTATCGTGTAACAACGCTGTATTATATTATGGATGTGGAGTTGTGGACACACTTGGCCCTTACTGTACCTGCAACATCCTTTATATTTGATTTTAGCTACATTTAGACGATCTTATGAAGATTAGGAAGAATTTATGGTGGCTCAAAGGATTCATTGAGATAGTCTATAGTCTTTTAATGGGTAAACGTTCTTCCTAAACTGAATATAATCCTCTAATAGTTTACAGAATAGAATGAAAAGGACGTCACCGGTACTGAACGGGTTAAGTAAGCTTCACAGAGTTACATACATACACAGACCACACAGACCTCTTGTGTCCTACGAGATGAACGATTAATTCCGATATACAATAACAGTGGAAGAAAAGGAAAGCAAGAGCAAAAACGGTCTTGCCTCCTCGAGTGTAAAGATAATCTAATGACAGTAATATTGTTCAGAAGATTGGCCGATCTCAATTACTATAAAGGTTTGTATGAGAGAGAGAGAGAGAGAGAGAGAGAGAGAGAGAGAGAGAGAGAGAGAGAGAGAGAGAGAGAGAGAGCGCGAACGAGAGCAAGCGTGAGAGAAGTAAATAGCTGGGATAATGAAAACCTACCAATTGGTCCGAGACATCTAATTTGTAAATGAATAACACCAGATTACATAACAGGTTTCAGGGGCTGGTGGTGGTGGTGGGATTGGCCTTATTTGATCTCTCTCCTACACGTGTATGTATCCTAGTTTTAGTCTCTCTCTCTCTTTTTTTTTTTTTTTTTTTTTTTTTTTTTTAATTTTTCTAGTTGAATATATTTTAAAGGTAATGTTGACTATAGATGACATAATTCTTTTTAACACACACCCTCACTAACTCACTCACTCACTCTCTCTCATCACAATGTACAGTATATCCACGTTCTTAATGTGTCAAACGAATAACATCAGATTACATAACGGATAAAGAGAGAGAAAATAAACACTAGGAGAAAAACGCGTAAGAGAGAATGTAAACAAAAGACAATTATACACACCCACACACACACACAAGGGACAGGGGGCCTGGTGGTGGTGGTGGTGGTGGTGGTGGCAGACTATGCTTGTCGTGTCAATACATAACAGTACAAGCAGGGAACCACACTCAGGGTAAGAGGGCACAGATTTGTTTTTTTTTATTCTACTATTATGTTGTTTCTTTATGTAATATAGATGGAGACTCTTGAGTAGAATATTACTAACAATAATATGAATATTATATTCATAACGGTGTTATCAAAGACAATCATACAATAAAAATAATAATATTTAGAATACCTGTAGCAAAATCTTTATCCCCCCAGGATCAATCACATTATTGATTAGCACAAACTAAACATCATCATTTTACATACATTTTGTACTTAGATTCTGAAAATCCCAATACGTTAAAGTTAAAGGAAAAACAAAAAATAATAGAAAACAAAAATGAATGCAACAATACTTAATAAACTGCACTCTAATTATGACATGGCCGAAATTATGATAGTACATCTGTTATTATGTATGAAGATGAAACACTATAAAACCTTAAAGAAATCCAAATAAATCGATAGCGACATATTTACAAAGAAAATGAAGAAGCACCCATGGAAAAAAACTATTGGGAATGAATGTACTTTATTCACGTGGCAACATAATCATACATCCGCGTTATTATTTATGAAGGTGAATTACGAGCCCAAAGTTCCCGCGTGTCACCAGGTGTTGAGGGGGAAGGGTTTATTTTTTGGTCGATTATATCATATATATATATATATATATATATATATATATATATATCTTTTAGTTTCCTCCCTAGACCTCCATCAAACTTGAAAATACACCCATTAGATACCCCTTCTTGATTAATTTGTACATTTTCCGGTAGAAATATGTTAAGGCTCACTGTCGTTCGCCAGGAATATAATTGACCCCTAAATAGCACGAAAGGTCTTAATATTGACGAGAAAGGTCTACAAATCGACACACTAATGGATCAAATATCTGAAAATCTGAAAATGGGGCTAAACATGAGGGAGAAGGGGGTTCAGAAAAAGCAACTACCCCTCCCTTAAATATACTGGGGGTAAGAAAGATGTATATACAGTAGCAGTGTTTGGTAAGGCACGAGTCACTAGTACACACACACACACCCTCCCTCCTTGGCTTATAGTACCCATAAGTGATAACATAACTCAGTGTGTTCTAAATTCAGAGTAGCCCTCCCATACACGCACACTCGTAACATACACCCTCATCGAACACTCATACAGATACACACACTGTATTACACAACACACGTGAGAGAGAGAGAGAGAGAGAGAGAGTGTGTGAGAGAGAGAGTGTGTGTGAGAGAGAGTGTGTGAGAGTGAGAGATAGAGTACAAAGGAGTACAAAGGAAATCAAGCAACAACAGGTCTAGTGACCCTTCTAGGTTGCTTGTCCTCCAAAACACTGAGGATCAAGTGACCAAACAGTGGTTTAGAGTGGGTAAGGGAACATTGGAAAGGGAACTACTGCCCTGCCACTAACGTGGCAGGACTAGGAAGTTAGTAGGGGACATATGGTTTAGTAACTGAGGGGAGGATAAAGTTATTCATTTACAAACGCAGTCAGTCGCGGGTTTTGATGCGAGATATTTGTCTAGGCGGAATTTAAATGAATCAACGGTGCTGCAGTCTATAACGTCTCGGGGAAGCCCATTCCACAACGTTGACAAACTCGATTGAAGAAGAAATTCTTAGATTCGTGCGAGTTAAAAGATTTACCAATAATTTTGCAACAGTTTCCCCGCGTGTAATTAGATTGGTCGATAGTGAAGTACTTACTACAGTTCATATTGTCGATGCCTTTGATGATTTTTGAACACTTGAATTAAGTCGCCTCTTAATCTGCGCTGGGTTAAAGGAAATAGATTTAATTCTCTAAGACGCTATTCGTTGGTTTGTTCTTTAGGCTAGGTATCATTTTGGTAAACTCTACGTTGAACTCGTTCTAGCTTGTTTATATCTTTTTGGTAATAAGGGCACCAGGATTGAACGCAGTATTCCAGAAGAGGGCGGACTAAGGAATTGTAAAGGGTTAGGATAACTTCTTTGGATTTATGCTCAAATGACCTGCCTATAAAGCCAATTATTTTGTTTGCCTTCTTAACAACTTCTGAACATTGTTGACTCGGTTTTAGGTTACTCGATATTGTTACTCCCAGATCAGTTTCTCTGTTTACATTCTTAAGCTGAGTGCCATTCATCGAATAGTTTGCTTTCTCATTTAGGTATCCGAACATGTAGTACTTTACATTTATCCGCATTGAAACTCATTTGCCAAATTTGGGCCCAACATGACAATTATCTAGATTGTGTTGCATATCGTCAACTTGTTCTTTTGAGAGTACGCTATTTGCAATTTTTGTATCGTCAGCAAATTTTGAGATTGTGCAGGTGAGACCCTCATCTATGTCGTTGATGTAAATTAGAAAGAGAATTGGTCCTAGTACCGATCCCTGGGGTACCCCGCTACTTACATTGGTCCATTTAGATGCCTTACGTTTATGACTACCCTTTGCTTTCTGTTGCTGAGCCAATTTTCTATCCATTTCAAACACCGTCTTGTATTCCATGCGCTTTTAGTTTTAGCAGTAAACGTTTGTGGGGAACTTTGTCAAAGGCCTTTTGAAAATCAAGGTATATAATATCTACAGCTTTACTCTCATCGTAGAGGTTGAGGATATCGTGGAAGAAGTCTAAGAGGTTTGTTAAACAGGAACGTTTTTTACGAAAGCCGTGTTGAGTATCTTTAAGTATGTTATTTTCCTCTAAGTGATTTACGAGTTCTGTCTCGTATGACCGTTTCTAGCATTTTACATACAACTGAGGTTAAGCTAATTGGACGATAGTTACTGGGTAGGGATTTGCTGCCTTTTTTTAATATCGGTGTTACGTTGGCTAGCTTCCACTGATCAGGCATAGTTCCAGACTGCAAGGATTTATTGAATAGTAATGTCAGTGGTTTGGAGAGCTCATTCTTAGCTTCCTTTCGAACTCTAGGCGAGATTGTATCAGGTCCTGGCGTTTTATTTACCTTGAGTTTATCTAAACAATTCAACACTTCTCCCTCTGTAACGGTGATATTGCTGAGAACATCTGAATTATCAATCTGAATCGGCGATGGTGTAGGGATATCACTGAGGTCTTCTGTTGTAAAAACTGATGCAAAGAAGGTATTGAGGGCATTACTCATTTTGTACTTCGTCTTTTGGTGTATTCTCCTTTTTCATCGACTAACGGTCCAACAGTTGAAGTAAACTACTTTTTTCTTTCTGATATAACTATAGAATTCTTTCGGGTTTGTTTTTACTTTGATTCGCAATATGTAACTCTAAGGTCTTTTTACTTTGCTTAATTAACTTTTTGGCTTTGCGTCGTAGCTCTACACAATTTCACCCGTTCTTTCGTCATTTTGTGAGGATTTTAATCTATCATTAGCAAATTTTTTAGCAAGCAGGCAGTTTGAAATATCTTTATTCCACCATTTGGGCTTATTATTATGGCCTGGACGCCCTATTTTCGATGGTATGCAGTCTTGCACTGCTTTTAGGTAAGTGGTTTCGAATAAATTCCAAGATGTATTTATGTCGTTATTGTTAATTAAAAAGCTCCAGTCAGTTTCTTTAAACATAGCTCTAAGTTTATGGAAGTTTGCTTTCTTGAAATTGGGGACTTTTTCGATGCTACTATTGGGTTCGTTACTAGAAAACTTAAAGGTGAAAGTTATCGAACGTTGGCCGCTGTTACTGATTCCTCCACCAACATCAAATTTCTTTATTAATTCTTCTTTTGTTGCAAGTACAATGTCAAGAACGTTATTACCACGGGTCGGCATTCGAACAAATTGATAAAGCGAACTCTCTTGCAAGTTCGTATACAAGTCATGTCCGGAGTGTGAAGTAAGAGTATCGCCCCACTTGGTCACAGGTAAATTAAAGTCGCCAAAAATTACGGTATCTTGTGAGTTACTTACATCTGCAATTTGTTTCGTAAATTTCTCGGTCAGTTTGCACTGATTGAGCTGGAGGTCTGTATATTAACGCAAGTATTATTTTTGTACCTTTATTATTCTTTATTAGCACAAAAGATGTGTCGACGTTCACAATTGAGGTTTTGACACGAGGGTCGGGTTAAGACTTTCTTTGATATAAAATAAAACGCCACCTCCATTTTTATTTATTCGG
>CM064485.1:65712512-65730012 GCA_032716605.1 Paralithodes platypus
TATCAATAAAGGAAGCTACCTACCTCCTTTAAGGCTATTTAATTATCATCATTACACATCGTTCACTCTCCATAAATTGGCTAACTTTTGTGTTTAACCCTTTTAGTATGAGTATTGACACACACATATACATACACACACACATACATTACCCAAACACATATCCACACATATGCCCTTCAAACATCTCCACTATACATACACACACACACTCACTCACTCACTCAGACTGACTCTCTCTCTCTCTCTCTCTCTCTCTCTCTCTCTCTCTCTCTCTCTCTCTCTCTCTTACCCACATTCTTCAAGCAATATCAGCACAGCCATTATCGATCGTTCTTCCATCATAAATTCTCCACCTTTATATATTTTTCACCAGTATTAAATTTTGTAAACTGATGATAATTTTTTGGTCATGGCTGGTTAATTGAAATAGATGGCCATTATAGGATACATTTTCCCTTTTATAGATTTAATTTTGTGGGAAATTTCATACCTTTATATATTGTTATTGATGATAAAGATTGTGGTTATCAATTTGTATGTTATCATCAATTTGTTTAGTGATATGTTCATGGTGGGCTGTTTTAAAGTTTTATATTGATACATTTTTCGGTTATATAGATTGTTAGCTCAGTATTTTTGATAATATATATTACTGACGATAACTATTTGTTTATAAATTGCTAACTGAAAAAACATGGTTATTATAGATGATTCACTCAAGTTTAATTATATATTTTGTATATGGCTTGTGAGAAATTTCACAGTTTTATATATTGGTATTGATGATAAATTTTGTGGTTTTCGATCGTTAACTAAACATCAATTTTGTAATTATATTTTGTTCATGGAAGATAATTTTGCTTTTTTAAATTACTAACTGGTGATGTAAGTTGTGAAATTCAATGGTGAAAAATTCTTAGTCGACGATAAATTTTGTGGGTATCGATATTAATTGTTATATGACGAAAAATTAAGCTTTTTATTAATTGCTAACAAATAATTACATTTCGCGTCAAGAGTGTTAACTATCTATAGATTTAGAGATTATAGATTGTTAACTAATCATACATTTTGAAACTTTATAGAAGCCTGGAGCGCGTGAAATAATTATGAATTAAATGTACTGTATATGTATATATATATATATATATATATATATATATATATATATATATATATATATATATATATATATATATATATATATATACCGGTATATATATATATGACTACACTCTACAGGATTTCTAATAAGGGAAATTTTGTTTGAAATATAGTGGTTATGACATCTTAAGTGGCTGCAAGAGAGGTGGTCTGCCATTAAAGGTATCTAGCTTTTTCGAAGAAGGACCTTCATATTAGGTGGTCTGAGAAATATAGATTTCTCATTGCGTTTGATCTGTATAATAGCTTTATCTGCAAAGGAGGTGTTGTTGTTGTTCCCCAGGTTGTCTGACCGAACAGCCCCAGGGTCCCAAGCAAGGCCAAAGCCATAACCGAGCGCCCCCACAGAAGCCCTCCCTGCTTTACCACTAAAAAGACAAGGTGACCGAAGCCACTCCCAGGCGAGGAGCCGAGAAGAGTGCGGAAACGCCGGGGACACCGAAGCCCCACCCAAGGCCCTGTGCCCCTTAACAATTAAGAAGGGAAAATTGAGGGGCAAAGGAAAAATTTGATGCTTTGGCTCCCAGTCTGCCAACCTCTAGGTTGGCAGTAGAGAGGTCAATCCACGGAAGAGACCCCGCCATTTGACATCTAGAAAATATATAAATACTGTAAAAGGATAAGTCAGAGTAAGCTATGGGTATGGCAGAGAACGCTCAACTCTCACTCTGATAGACCAGACCATCACCACATGACTAGAACCCAATCCTCTCAGCATCAAGCTAGGAAAGGCCCTAGAAAGCCGCCTTTGGCGGGGGAAAAGTTCCCTTATTTCAACCCCTTTCGAGGTTGGGCACCCACCTGCAAAGGATGTGTTTTCATAATAGGTGGTCTTTATATTGAGTATTTTGGCATGATATTTGATCTTTTAGGAAATTATCTGGTCTATAATATAATCTGTAGGTCCTGGTGGTCCTTGGGTGGCAAGGCTACTAGTGGGCCATCATTGTAGGGACCAGGGGTTATAATTATTGGACCTCACCAACCCGCAGGTATCAGGGTGGGCTGGGGTCTACTCGCCTACAAGTTCTTTCACTAGGGGTTGATTCACCCACCTACGCTTAACTTACCATGGCATATAACTAAGGTATTCTAACTTACTTTATTATTAACTAAAACTAATCTAACCTTACATTAACTCATCATAATGTACTCTAATCGTAACCTAACTTATTATATAATGTATTTAACCTCAGGCAGCATAACTTACCATAAAGCATACTACGCAACCAGGACCAGATTATCTTAGTGTAATATAACTTATCTCATCCTAATGCTTACATAATGTAACGCAACTCAATCATATCATAACCTATCGGAAAGTAAATCTAAACTATCCATAACTTGACCTAACTATAATGCCCTAATGTAACCTAGTGTACCGTAGCCTTCCTAAAGTTACCTTTAACCTAACTTAGCCTTGTTTGGCCTATCATAATCGTAACGTAGTCATGCCATAATCGATCATTAATCTAGACTAATTGCACCCAAACATAAAGAAGCTTGACCTAACCTCAACTAACTTAACCTAGCCTAAACTAACTACTCTGACATAGCGTAACTTAACCTAGCCTAAACTAACTACTCTGACATAGCGTAACTTAACCTAGCCTAAACTAACTACTCTGACATAGCATAACTTAACCTAGCCTAAACTAACTACTCTGACATAGCATAACTTAACCTAGCCTAAACTAACTACTCTGACATAGCATAACTTAACCTAGCCTAAACTAACTACTCTGACATAGCATAACTTAACCTAGCCTAAACTAACTACTCTGACATAGCATAACTTAACCTAGCCTAAACTAACTACTCTGACATAGCGTAACTTAACCTAGCCTAAACTAACTACTCTAACATAGCGTAACTTAACCTAGCCTTAACTAACTACTCTGACATAGCGTAACTTAACCTAGCCTAAACTAACTACTCTAACATAGCGTAACTTAACCTAGCCTAAACTAACTACTCTGACATAGCGTAACTTAACCTAGCCTAAACTAACTACTCTAACATAGCGTAACTTAACCTAGCCTTAACTAACTACTCTGACATAGCGTAACTTAACCTAGCCTAAACTAACTACTCTGACATAGCGTAACTTAACCTAGCCTGATCCAACAAAACGTTACTTAAGTTATCCTAATCTCGAATATAAGAGAAAAGACCTTTTGACGAATTGACCTGCCGGCGAAACAGACTTGCATGGGGTGAGGTGAGGGGAAGTATGGAATGGTCGGGTATGGTGGTGATGGTGGGGTGTGTTCATTTTAACACAAGCGGTTACACGCACACAGTGTTGTTTTTATCACTCTTAATAACAGACTCACATACCCGGGTATTCTCACTCGTAACTACATACCATGTAAAGGTATAGTAGCACCGTATAATATATATATATATATATATAATAATAATAATAATAATAATAATAATAATAATAATAATAATAATGATGATAATACAGAAAACAATGGAGTGAATAAAATAGTAAATTAAGCAAACGACGTGAATAATGATGATTATAATATATAAACACACACAATATAATGTAAACAAAATAAATGAAAAGGCTTAGGGGCTGGACGGGAAGAAAGTAAATATTAAAGTGAATGAATGAAGCAACTGGACTGAAATGAAAGAATTAAAGAAGTGTAGTGAATGAATTAAGCACAATAATGAAGAGGGCGGGACTGTGGTTTGACAGGAAGTTAGAAAGAAGAAAACAATGAAAGAAGAAAATATGTAACAATTACAAATAGAAAAATTAAAGTAATGAAGGAAGAAAGCAATGGAGGAAATGAATGAAACAAATAAAGAGGTCGGGATTGAAACTTGACAGGAAGAAAGAAATCATTAGAATGAATGAATGAAACAATGAATGGAGAAAATGGATCTAAAATGAAAGAATGAAAAAAGTGTAATGAATGAATGCAGCAAATGAAGAGGGATATTGGAGCTTGGCAGGAAGAAAGAAATCATTAGTGAATGAATGAACGAATGAATGGGTAAACTGGACTATAATAAAAGAATATAGAAAGAAGTATAGTGAATGAATGGAGAAACTGGACTAAAATGAAAGAATGAAAGTGTAGAGAATTAATAAAGCAAATAAAGAGGGCGGGATTTAGAATGAATGAATAAACGAATGAATTAATAAATGAATGAACGAATGAATGGAGAACCCGAAAGGAATATAGAAAGAAGTATAGCGAATGAATGAAGCAACTAAATAGGGCGGGGCTGCAGCTTGACAGGAAGTTAGCTCTTATACAATCTGGTTCCATCTCACCACCTTCAATGTGTGTGTGTGTGTGTGTGTGTGTGTGTGTGTGTGTGTGTGTGTGTGTGTGTGTGTGTGTGTGTGTGTGTGTGTTAGCTCATATACAGTACATCCTGGTTCCATTTCACTGTTAAATGTATTCCAAATTAATGTTTATGCTTCTTTAGTCTTATTATAATGGATGCCGCTTACTATAACAATCTCTTCCACTCACTCTCTCACTCGCTCTCGCTCTCTCTCTCTCATTTCCTCAGTGTTCAGGTCCCTCATCCTCATTCGTATTCCTATCGTCTTCTCTTCCTTCATGTTTGGTTTCCTCTCTCTCTCCATTTCCTGCTACCTGACGTCTTCTTACTTACAGGTGAGAGAGAGAGAGAATTATATATATATATCTATCTATCTATCTATTGCCTGACGCCGTGATCCCCGAAGGGGTGGCCACGAACGAACCGCCCCCATGCACCTCTGTCCCCAGTCAGTCGACGCCCCTCCCCCCAACCAGCACCGCCTTCGTTCATGTACTTCCTCACTCCATCCTTCCACCTCATATTCGGTCTACCTCTCCCCCTCTGTCCCTCCACCTCGCTCTCGTACACCCTCTTAGTCATTCTCTCGCTTTCCATACGTTCCATATGGCCGAACCATCTCAAGTTGTTCTTTTTCACACTTTCCAGCACATCTACCTCCACACCACACCTCCTTCTTACTTCCTCATTAGTCTGTCTATCCCTCCATGTAACTCCGCACGCACTCCTTAAGTAATTCATTTCCACTGCTCTCACTCTTGGTCTGAGTCTCTCAACCAACGTCCATGCTTCGCTTCCGTAAGTCAGTGTCGGGATTACCACACTGTCATGCAAGGACTTCTTCACTTCCATACTGACCACCCTATTTCTTGTTACTGCTTTTAGCGTTCCTACAACCCTCTTCCCTGTTGTACCCTCTCCCGCACCTCTTCATCCATAGTCCCATCTTTACTCAACACACTGCCCAGATACTTAAAAGAGTTGACGATCTCCATAGCCTGACCGTTCAGCTTCACCTCACACTCTGTGACTTCACCCCTTTCGAAGACCATAACCTTGCTCTTCCCCGTATTTACCTTCAAATTCCGTTTTTCGCACACTGTTCCAAACTCATTTACCAGACCCTGCAACTCCCATTCATTATCACTCATCAGAACTGTATCATCCGCAAACAGCAGTATAGGTAGCTTCCACTCAATTCCCTCCCTTTTCAGCGATACACCAACATCCACTGATCTTGATAGTATTTCTTTCATAACTCCATCCATATATATATATATATATATATATATATATATATAGGATACGATTTTCTTTCTTTTATGTTATAATAAACGTCCAGAATCTATGAAAATCTAAAAAATTTAACTCTTAACTCTTAGACCCCCCCTTCGAGATCCTGTTTTTTGCATTTTCGGTAGAACATGCCGAAGGCAGGTTCCTCCTAAATCGCAGGCTCGCTTTTACTCGCCAAAAAAAACCCAGACACCTTAATGGTACAAAAGGCCTTAAAATTGACAGATAAATGGGGCGAAAGATCTTAAAATGTACATAGAAATGGGGCAAAAGGAAAAAATAATAATAACTTTTAACATTTCCCAAATCCATTCATGCCTCTTACGGATCCCCGCCTAACCCCTGCCCCTAATTATCGGTACCAATCCATTGCTTATCACCCGGATAATCTTAAACCCCGGGGCCTAAGTTACGAGTGTGGCGTGCCGTGTTTGCTGGGGCTTGTTTCTGCAACCTACTTAGGGGCTTTTGTTGATAGGTTTTTGATAGGTGTGTGTGTTTTGGTGTCACGCTACTTCAAATACACTGAGTAAATGGCCAGTTATACACACACCCACACACACACACATACACACACACACACACACACTTTCTCTGTGACTGAACACCCCATTACGAGCCAACTTATGAGTCCCATTAGTTTTCAGATTGTATGACGTTCGACCCATTTCTGTGTTAATACTAAGACTTTTCGTGTTATTTAGGTGTCGAGTTTTTCCTGGCGAGTGAATTCGAGCCTGTATTTAAGGGGAGGTATTTACTTTGTTCCCTAGACCTCCATCAAGCTTAAAATTACACCCCCTTGAGTCCCTTTCAAGATAAATTTGAACATTTTTCGGTAGAAAAATGTCCCGGCCGAAGGCCGGTTCTTCTTAAATTACAGGCTCGCTATCGCTCGCCAGGATAAAATCGACACCTGAATAGCACAAAAGGTCTTAATATGGGGTGAAAGTTCTTAAAATCGCTAAACTAATGGGGCAAACGTTTTATAATATCAAAAGCAATGGGGCTAAACATGAGGGAGAAAGGGGTCAAGAAAAAAAACCCTGAAGTGGAGATCTCCCCTTTAAGTGTACGACTGGTTGGAACCTGGTTGTAAAAGGTATATTGGTTGTTGTGGAAGCTCTCTTAGGTCTTATTGTTTCCGGTTATTTGGGGGGGATGCTCTTCATGCTTCTGTTTGGGGTGTTTAGTGTGTGTGTGTGTGTGTGTGTGAGAGAGAGATATATAGTGTGTTCATGTGTGTGTTACGTTTATATATACTGATCACAGGTAGATGATATCTTATATGTTATTGGCCAAGACTAATTGAATAGCTATAGCTAAGATATTCTGTATTAAAGCTCTTAATGTCATTGGGGGGGGGGGGGGGGGGGAGGGGGGGGTTTGCTGGTGTTAAAAGAACGATGTTAACAAAATCTTAAAGTTGTTTCTAAAATTTCTTCCAATCCGTTGTGAAAACATAACATTGCTACGTAAATGTATCCACTCATTCAATATACTTAGGGTCTCTTTTGTCTTGGTTGTACACAAAGTTAGCCTGCGGGGGGCTTCATAATAATGTTTGCTAGATTTGTTTATTTCTCTATGTGGATGAGGGAGACAAAAGGCAAAACTGCCTGTAACGAATGCCTCCCCCAGAGCTGAAAAGAGTGACAGGGCCAAAATCAAGGAATGTTCGAGCTAAAATGTCTGGACACACGGAGTTTGAAGCAATTTAAGTCATAGGATGAGGGAAAGATGGATTCAGGAAGAGAGTTCCAGAGCTCAACTGTTGAATAGAAGAAAGATTGGAAAGACTATAATGAAAACTACGTCGTACTGAAGGTGTTCTTTGGGGGTCCTGGGGTCACATTTCCTAGCGTTGGGAATTTGAATTAAGAAGGGAGGTCCGGGACAAAGAGTTTTAAAATGGTCGGGATATTCTCAGAGTACTCAGTGTCTCATATATCAACGTTCATTATCATACTTTACATTCGTTAGACTGAGGTCAAGGGGTCATATTAACTGAAATCTGCACGGAACGAAATGAGTAGGGAAAGACCGAGATGTTGAAAAATACTAACGATAATTATGTATTTCTTTTCCTCACATATCATACAAATATCTCGTGTGTTGATCGTTGCGCAAATACTGTCGTTGGGATTGATATTTGCACGATTACTTTGAATTAATAATGTGGTTTGTTATAAATAAGTTGTCTAATTCGAAAAAATAACGAGTGCACAACAAACTTTGCTCTTCACTTTTCTGTACCGGCAACGACATTTTAATTTTATTCTTGCTATATTTAGACGATTGTGTGCAGTTTAAGAAGGTTCTGTGATAGAAAAAAGGGTTTAGTTAGATAGTTCGAAGCCTGTTAATTGCTGGAAGCCCTTTTCAAACTGAATATAATCGTCTAAGATTAGCCAGAATAAAATGAAAGAGACGTCGCCGGTACAGAATGGGTTAATCATTCGTATTGTACTTCTAAGCATAAGAGCAGAGGAAATAACAGAACTTATGTAGGCGCCTGTACACCCTCTTACCACTTGCAAATGAGTTAGGGAAGGATTCATGGTGGGGGATATGGGATACGTTTAGTAATGATGGTGTTTATTTATATATAAGAGTGGTGCGAGAGATTTTAATGCCCCTGTAACAACGCAGCTCATTTCTTTGTTTATAGCCTACGGGAGGAAGGGAAATGTTAAGCTTTAACAACGGGGAATGGATGGAGTTTTCGAAAAGGGGCTTCAGTCCAGGCGCTATTATTGACTTACAGTGTGCTGGCTTAATAATCCAGAAGGGTTGACAGCCTCTGAAGTCCTATTTTAACTAACTAATTAATAGGGGAAAAGTTTGGAGTTCTCGAAAAGGGGCTCTAGTCCTGATGCTAATCTTGACTTACAGTGTGCTGGCTTAATCATCCAATAGGGTTGATAGCCTCTAAGGTCCTATTTTAATTAACCCATTTTAACGAAAAATATATCGCATAAAATAATGATTATTATTATAAGAAGAAGAAGACTAGAAAGAATAGGGAGAGCACTTTAAACAATAACAAGGAAGACAGCCCCCCAACTTTTACTCTTCTACTTTGATCTTTATTTCCTCCTTTACTTCTCTCTAATTCTTCGAGACCTCTCCCTTCCCCAACCTGTCTACCCCCCTCAACTCAAACTTTAACTTTTAGCTCATGAGGTTGATCTCAAAATACGGGCCTGTGATTTATGATGGGAGATTCTTCGGGCATACAATCTATAACTTGTAACGAATATGATTGAGTGTATATTGGGAGTCAAGAAATACCTTATCACAAAAATAATAGCTAAAAATAGAGGAAATAAAAACGAAAACAAAAAAAAATAAAAAAAATATAGAAAGCTAATGAAAACGAGGATGTAAGTTCACCCTTATGAAGAAAGTATGACGTCAGGATGTTGGTCAAATTATACCCCTCCAAAATGACGGTCAAACACGCTAGATAATAAAGATGTAAGGAAGGAAGCAAACGGGATGATAGAGAGAGGGAGGAGGAAAACGGGATATTGAAATAAATAGATAGATGGATAGATAGATAGATAGATAGATAGATAGATAGTGATACACAAATACACACACATACATACACACACTATATATATATATATATATATATATATATATATATAGAGAGAGAGAGAGAGAGAGAGAGAGAGAGAGAGAGAGATATCAGAATCCTATAACCCAGACATAATGTAACAGTACATGAGAAAGAGGAAAAGTGTACAAGATGAGGAAAAAGACCTTTATCTTTTGTTATTTGTATTTTATTTTATATTTTTTACCATGTTCGAGCAATTTATTGTCATTTTATTTTGTACCATGTTCGAGCAATTTATTGTCACTTCGCTCCCTATAAATGCCTTCCCATTTGATAAATAAACACCTCCCCATACCCTCGTCCAAACTTAATATATATAAATTTTTCGGTAGAATATTCTCTCGATGTCTCCTAAATTGTAGGCTCGGAATTGCTCGCCTTGAGGGAAATCGACCCTCGCCCAGAAAAACTCGCCCCTCGTCAAGAAAAATGGGCATCTGAATGGGGCTAAACGTCTTCTAATTGGCGATATCGTTAGTATAAGAAGGAGGAAAACTTTACCTGGTATACGAGGAAAACTGTTTAATGGTTAACCTTTAAGTATAAGGTTAGGTTGGCCACGAAGTAGAAATGGACTATAATGAGATTGTTCAACCTTAAGGAGGGTGACTTTTTTGTTTTCTCCTGTTCTCTCTTTCTCTGGCTTGTATCTATTCGCCCCCATTCAGCCTACTGTTTTAAGACGTTTATCCCCATCCAGGTGTCGATTTCTTCCTGGCAAGCGATAGCGACCCAGTAATATATGGAGAAATCCGGCTTCACAGGGGAAGAATACATAACAGTTCGCCCACAAAAAGCAAGCGCACAAGCATTCAGAAGCACTACTCTAGATATAGTTAAAAATAAATATGCAGCTAAAGAATGATCTGTGGGAGTAAGAGTTATTTGTTTTAACCATTGTTTTGACCAGCCAGCCAGCTGGTCTAGTGGATAGCGTCCTGACTTCCTACCCAGGAGTCAGGTGTTCGAACCGTGTGTGTGTGTGTGTGTGTGCGTGTGTGTCCTGTGCATAACTGGCACGAATAATACGTTGTAGGCTGTCAAGATACAATGCTGGTCATGAGATACGATGTCATAAATGGTGTGGAGCGCATCCCGCGGCCAGGAAGTAGAGTACATGCAATAGGAGAATCAACATTACATACTTGATATAATTGGTGTGGTTCCCATGCATGACAATGAGGAACATCCCTTACCCTCATACATACAGAGTGGCAGACTTCTCAAATTTGTATATATCTTAACACTAGCTCATCCGACGTTTGGGGATTATGGCGGTGTTTTAGTTAGGTTTAGGTTTGTTTTGTTGATGGAGGGTTTTTACTTGATTTTCGAACAATGTTTATTCGGTTTGACCCTAGACTTCCTTATAGCTAAAAAGAATATACCTTCTCAGATACCTCACACTTTCGAAGCTATTAATAATGAAATAATAATAATAAAATAAATAAATAAACAAAAATAACAAAATGCCCTCTAGACCCCCTTCAATGTGTACGATTCTTTGGAAGAAAATTTACCAGTGTCTCCATAATTGCAGACTCAATCTCGTTTGCCAGAAAAATAGACACCAAAATATGGCCAAACTTCCTATAATCGCCAAGCTAATGAGGTGAAACATCTTAAAATCGCCAAAGTAAAGGGCTAAAACAAAAAGACCCACCAGGTTTTGATAGTATTAACCTCATACATACAAAGTGGGGGAGGCTGCTCAAATGTGAATATATCTTGACGTGTTCACCTCTTGGCTTAACCCTCTCCGACATATGACGCGATTTTGAGCCTATTGGGGATACTTTAAAGCTTTTGTTACCATCAGGGGTATTTAGAAACCTTTAGTTTAGGTACTTCAACCTCTGAAGTTGTCTTTGAGTTAGCTGTGGGCAGAAAACTAATTTTGGAGAGGTAATTATAAGAGTGAGAGAACTCTATTTCGTATTACTAATCTGGCAACCTCTGCGCCAAAAATGCGTGAAAGGGTTAAATTGACGTTGGAGAGGTTGCGTTTCAGAATCGTGTAACTTGAGTGTGTGGTAGTTATTCCTGTATTTTTTGTTTTCGCTATGTACAGTATGATATGTGGATAAGGGATACAAAAAGGCAGAACTGCCTGTGACGAGTGCCTCGCCCAGAGTTGAAAGTGTGACAGGCCCAGAATCAAGGAATGTTCGAGCCAAAATGCCTGGGCACACGGAGTTTGAAACAATTTAAGGCATAGGATGAGGGGAAGATGGATTCAGGGAGAGAGTTCCAGAGTTCAACTGTTGAATAGAAGAAAGATTGGAAATATCGTTTCAACAAGATTGCGTTTATGCCGGGCGACGTATTATCTCGAGCCAAGAGAGATGATACCCAGCAGACTGCGTTCCCATAATGGGCAGCTAAGGGTTAACCTGATGAAGGGTAAATTGGGAAAACTGATTAATGAGGAAGCTGGATAATGCTTCCTCCTCCTCTTATGTTAGATTAGCGGGTACCTCACTCACAACAGGGATGAGACACACGAATTTAGCCCGCGGAAATTCACATCCTTCCGTTATCATCTCCACTTTACCTTCCAGTAGCTTGATAGGTTGATAAGGGGGGGGGGGGGCGTTTCTAATGATTACTGAGCAACTGTACATGCAATATTATCGCTGTGAGGGGCTTGGTTATATTAACATAAGATAATCAGAAATTGGAAATGTTCATAAGGCCGACCTGTCCACAAGAGGCAGATCCCACTCACACCCAACCGATATCATGCATATGACTATCTAGTTTGCGCTTGAAATGTTCTACCGTTCCTGAGTTGATCACCGCACTAGACATCTACAACCATGTCCCCAAACCAGTGCTTACCTATCTTTTCTATAGCGAAACTTATCCAATTTGAAACCATTTGAATGGGTTATCTCACAGTTATTAAGCTTTCATATCTTATTAATATATCCCTTATTGATACCTTTCATCCACTTAAACACGCTAATCATATCTCCTCCACACCTTCGTCTTTCTAATAAGTGTCATAGAAGACCTCGATTCTTCTACAAACTTCCGTTGCGAGTAAGAGACATGAGAGGCGTCTCTTCAGACAACATCAAGAGAGCCTTCGATGTTGTTCTTCAAAAGGTGCCCCATAGTCCGTCTTCTCTGGCAAACGTGCTGCCTCCTGGAACAGTCTGTTGCACTAGATCAAACAAACAACGGGAGGAGGTGCCACACTTATCGGTAACATTAGTGATAGTGAAATAACTTCAAGTAACTAGACATGTCTGGGCGTTTCTATAGAACCAGTTTGACCGAACACTAGCCAACCTCTAAGCATCTCCTCCTCTATATATCCAATACTCCTCCACGTATAGTAACTTACCAACTACCCTATTCCAAGCCCTGGCAGAGATCATTAACTACCATAACTCAGCCCTATATCTGTTCAGGTGTAGCCCATATTTCACTGGTGTATTAAGGGGAGATGGGTCGTTTTTCTAGACCCCCTTCTCCCTCATGTATAGACCCCTTAGTTTTCAGATTTTAATATATTTGCCCCATTAGTTTTTCGATGTTCATACCTTATGCCCCATTTCCTTGTCAATATTAAGACCTTTCGTGTCATTTAGGTGTCGACTTTTTTCCTGGCGAGCAATAGCGAGCCTGTAATTTTAGAAGGAACCGGCCTTCGGCCGGGAAATTTTTCTACCGAAAAATTTACAAATTTATCTTGAAAGGGGGGGGGGGCGTATATTGTTGTTTAACTTGATGGAGGTCTAGCGAGTAATATAAAAAACAATTAAATAAATACATTCATAGACCAGAAAACAAGCACTACCCCCTTAATCTGTTCAGGTGTAGCCCATATTTCACTGGTATATTAACCCTCTCACGACCATATGACGCAGAGGTTGCCAGATTAGCAATAAGAAATAGATTACTCTCACTCTTATAATTACCTCTCCAAAATTAGTTTTCTGCCCACAGCTAACTCAAAGACAACTGCAGAGGTTGAAGTAAATAAACTAAAGGTTTATAAATACCCCTGATGGTAACAAAGGCTTTAAAGTATCCCTAATAGGTTCAAAAGTGCGTCAAGGACGTGAGAGGGTTAAATAAGGCTGTCTGTATTCAGCCCTCAACATGTACAGTCGGGCTCGAAAGTACTGTGCTATACTATATTTTCAACTTGTATAGCTGAGTATTAGATAATATAAAACTCCATATACTACCTGAGCAAGTTTTTGTGCGGTTTATAGTAATTGGTGTCCTATATGTTGAGGATCATCTATTACCCTTATATAAAACAAAAATTGGTTATAGTTGACTCTGAGAAGGTGAGACGTGACGTGTGGACGCAGGAGTTGCTGATTAGCAATCAGTAATAGAGTTCTCTCATTCTTATAATTACCTCTCCAAAAATAGTTTTCTGCCCACAGCTAACTCAAAGACAACTTGAGAGGTTAAAGTAACTAAATTAAAGGTTTCTAAACACCCCTGATGGTCACAAAGGCTTTAAAGTATCCCAGAATTGGCTCAAATCGCGTTCTGTGCGTGAGAGGGCTAAGCCCAGGCAAAGCGGTGATTTTGGTCGAATTTTGACTTGTCAATATTATTACATATTTGGATTCGTCTCTCCGTTGCGGTTTCAACGGTATATATTTTGTTTAATGTTGACCTATTTTTAGGCTCCCTAGACCTATTTTAATGTTTAATAACTCCATATACGAGTTATTTATATACAGATTGTGTTTAAATTTATACCATAAGTACACTTTGGCAAGCTGAATCGAATGGCGCAAACAGAATTAAACTCGGATCATTAGTTTAGGATTTCGATTTTGACTTGGCCTTCCTGGAGGGCCCAGGGGACTGTTGTTTTGGACTTTAAAAGTCCTCTGTAGCCCAAACTATAAGTCCTAGGGAATTCTAACTGGTGCCATTATTTTTTTCTCGCCGAGCTGCTTCTAGACATGGTCTTAGATTTCATTTTCGCCCAGCCATTCGCCCAGAATCGAAAATATTTTTCTCAAAAAACCTTGGGTAAAAAATTAAGTATACGACTTTTGAACTTGGCTGTTGTTCTTCAGACTGGATGGGGGTATGGACGAGTTCACTTAATACTCTCTCTCGCTCTCGCTCTCTCTCTCTCTCTCTCTCTCTCTCTCTCTCTCTCTCTCTCTCTCTCTCTCTCTCTGTAATTTGCCGTTTGTGTGTAAATTGTAATCGTGTTTCGTCCACAAGCGATATTATGTCCTGTGTGTGTGTGTGTGTGTGTGTGTGTGTGTGTGTGTGTGTGTGTGTGTGTGTGTGTGTGTGTGTGTGTGTGTGTGTGTGTGTGTGTGTGTGTGTGTGTGTGTGTGTGTGTGTGTGTGTGTGTGTGTGTGTGTGTGTGTGTGTGTAGAAGGGCGAGGTGATTGAGTGGGAGTGTAATTTTGCCGTTTGTCTGTAACTTGTGCATTTGATATGTCCACAATGGTTGTTTATGGTGTGTGTGTGTGTGTGTGTGTGTGTGTGTGTGTGTGTGTGTGAACACCCTTAGTATTCTGTACCCTATCCACTTATACCCCCGTTAAGCTATTACACTTGATAATGTTCACCAAGAGAGTCGAATCCGGTGAGCTAATAAGAGGCGATTTTCTTCCTGCCTTTCCTCCTCCTTGCTTCTCTTCTTCCTCTCTCTCTCTCTCTCTCTTCTTCCTCTCTCTCTCTCTCTCTCTCTCTCTCTCTCTCTCTCTCTCTCTCTCTCTCTCTCTCTCTCTCTCTCTCTCTCTCTCTCTCTCTCTCTCTCTCTCTCTCTCTCTCTCTCTCTCTCTCTCTCTCTCTCTCTCTCTCTCTCTCTCTCTCTTTTCTTCGTCAATATTCTGTCAACGTTCCTCCCCTAAGCTACCACACACCATTATGTCGAAGTCATTGAGGGCGCCCAGGATTCGCTTAAATAGTATTGCGATCCGGTTTAATTGGTAATTTATACTGACCCTGACAAATATCCTTCTAGCTCGATATACATCTTCTAGTGTTAACTGGAATGACAATGTGAATAGACTAAGAAGTACTTTATATTACCATGTACGGTGATTTATCTACTTTGACGTCATAGGCAGCAAAATATCATGACACATATAGATTCTTCCTAAACTGTTAATTTTGTTTTCATCGCACTAAGCCGTATTCCAGTTCCAGTAGAAAAAATATTTGTCTTAAATTTATAAGTGTGAATTTATACATTCGAGTGTATAACAAACATTAGGATACAATATCAACAACAACAGCAGAACCACCAAACCAGGACAACTTATCATAAAAGACTTGTTAACCCTTTCACGCATTTATGACGCAGATGTTGCCAGATTAGCAATAAGAAATTGAGTTATCTCACTCCTATAATTACCTCTCCAAAATTAGTTTTCTGCCCACAGCTAACTCAAAGACAACTGCAGAGGTTGAAGTAACTAACCTAAAGGTTTCTAAATACCCCTGATGGTACCGGTAAAAAAGGCTTTAAAGTATCCCCAATAGGCTCAAAATCGCGGTATATATCGGAGAGGGTTAATATCCCTGTCTGTTGTGGTACACGGTTGGATTTGGTCACAGGGAGGGGGTTTTAAGGGACCTAAATGACACGAAAATTCTTAATATTGACAACAAAATGGTGCGAAAGGTCCTAAAATCGCCAAACTAATGGGTCAAACGTCTTCAAATCTGAAAACCAATGGCTAGCGAGAAATTGACTCATCCCCATCTTAAGGGAGGATTTTAGTTTGCTCCCTAGACCTCCATCAAGTTTAAAAATACACCCCCAAGACCCCCTTCCAGATCAATTTGTAAATTTTTTCGGTAGAAAAATTTCCCGGCCGAAGGCCGGTTTCCTCTTAGATTACAGGCTCGCTTTCGCTCGCCAGGAAAAAATCGACACCTAAATGACAAAAAGTCTTAATAGTGACAAAGAAATGGGGCGAAAGGTCTTATAATCGACAAACTAAGGGGCCGAACGTCTTATAACCAGAAAAGTAATGGGGCTAAACATGAGGGAGAAGGGGGACCCGAAAACGACCCATCTCCCCTTAATATTATCTGTCTGTTGGGGTGTTGTTCATTCTATATCGGGACTATAAGGTTTTTGGGTACACGGCTCGATTTGGTCATAGGGGGTTTTTGATTGATTGATTCGTGTTATTTTAATTTTTTCCGACCATTTCGTATAATTAGTAAGCCGACCCGTGTATGGGGCCAAACGTCTCGAAATCGCCAAACTAATGGTGGAGAACGCCTTAAACTCGCCAAATATATTAGGTGAAGCAGGGGGTACCACAAAGACCACCCTCGGCTTAAGTGGAGTTAATATCTCTCTGGGTACACTGCTGTATTTGGTCACCGGGGGGGGGGGGGGGGGGGTCTGGTCCCCCTTCTTCCTCATGTTTAGCCCCATTGGTTTTCAGATTTTAAGACGTTTGACCCATTAGTTTGGCGATTTTAGGACCTTTCGCACCATTTATTTGTCAATATTAAGACTTTTCGTGTCATTTAGGTGTCGATGTTTTCCTGGCGAGCGATGGCGAGCCTGTAATTTAAGAGAAATCGGCCTCTATCGAAAAATGTACAAACTTATCTTTACGGAGGGTCTTGGGCGGGTGTTTTTTAAGCTTGATGGAGGTCCAGGGAGGAAACTAATATAATAATATAAAGATACATGAATTAGCAAATAAATACGCCCATCCCAACCTTAATATGGTGTTTGTTGGGGTGAATGGGGCCAAACTTTATTCTTTTATTTCTGGGGGATTTATATTGTCTATGTTTTCTGTTTGTCTATCATCTATCTATCTATCTATCTATCTATCTATCTATCTATCTATCTATCTATCTATCTATCTATCCATCTATCTAACTAGCTATCCCATCTATGTATCCAACCCATCCATCTATCTATCAATCTATCTATCTACCCATCCATGCTATATATCTATCTATCCCTCATCTATCACCAACCACCAACAAGTTATCATAAGAGACTTGTTAATAATCTCTATATGAAGATTGAGGACTCCGGGTACATTGCTGGATTTGGTCACGGGGGGGGGGGGGGGGGGTTAGGGTGAATGGATCCAAGCTTTGATATATATA
>CM064485.1:65735012-65780012 GCA_032716605.1 Paralithodes platypus
GTAAAAATATAAATCTGAAAATTACTGTAAAATACCATTACCTTGTATTTCCCTGATTGATAGTCCTCAGGGTTTGTTGTGTTTGATACGTGTTCCATTATATTTCAGAGAGAGAGAGAGAGCAGAATTACATCAATATCTCGGACATGGAACCACATAATATATAAAGTCTACGGAATTTCAACACCATCTTCCGTAACCCTAACTCTTCATTCATCAGCTAACATATAATTATTGTCTTTAACAAACTTACAAAATCTTGTAATTTGCATACCATTATTCAAAACAATTATCTGAAATAGTTTGAGAATACCAAATGATAAAAATAATAGAAAGCTTTCCAAATTACAAAAGAAAATCATTTGGAATATAAAAATATCATTAGGAGGCAATAAATCATAAATAATATTAATCTGGTGAGCCTGTATATAATCAGAGTGGCAGAAAACGGGTATACAAAATCAAAAGGGGAACTGCACAAAAGTCTATGGGGGTAACACGAACTATTTCAAGTGTTCGTGTGTGTGTGTGTTGGTGTGAGTGTGTGTGCGTTGGTGTATGTGTGTGTGTGTGTGTGTGTGTGTGTGTGTGTGTGTGTGTGTGTGTGTGTGTGTGTGTGTGTGTGTGTTACAAGGAAGAACTAATAACTATTTCAGTAACATTTCGCTCCATTATAATTATCTACCTAAATTGAAACAACAAGAATACAAAACACTGGACAATAATAATAATAATAATAATAATAATAATAATAATAATAAGAAGAAGAAGAGGAAGAAATAAGAAGAAATTATATTAACAGTAATAACAATAACATCAATAACTAACCTTGTGTGGAAGTATAGCCTTGCCATTAACCCCGTCTGTCTCTTTTTCTGTACTCCTTTTCCTTCTACTGTAGGTGCTGACGAGTTCGGCCGATTGGGTGGTGCTGCAAGGGGGGCTGTGGACGGTGGGGTCCTGTGGGCGGATGATTCCCTCCCCCGCTGCCCTCTCAGAGACAGATTTGGGGAACTACAATACCAACAACAACCTGCACCGCACAGACGCAGAGACCAGATCACCAAGCCTTCCGTCTCCTGCACATACAGTATATATATATACAGTAGTCCACCACCGACCCCTTCCTGGAGGTGTAAGCTAAAGTATATATATAGTGTTATATATACTTTGTTTGTTATCCCCCAACAAGGGTCCGGCGACAGTGAGGGCCGTCTTAGCAACCCGACACCTATCCGGGGCTGGTTGTTGGGCTCGTTGTTTCACTCGTTTAATTGTCTATTCTTCGTTTATTTGGGAATGGATGATGAGTTCGTTGTTTCACTCGTTTAATCGTCTATTCTTCGTTTATTTGGGGCTGGATGATGGGCTCGTTTCTTGATTAATTGTACCTTCATTTAATTAGCTATTCTTTGTTTATTTGGAACTATATGATGGGTTCGTTCCTTGTTTCATTGTTTCACTCATTTAAGTATCTATTTTTCATTTATTAGTTTGACCATATTTCGTTTGTTTACTTGGCCATTCTTCCTTCGTTCACTGGTTTGTACTAATTTGGTCACCTGTCCGTATTTCGCTTAAGTTCGCTGGTTTGTTCTATGTTATATTCACTAGTTTAAGTTTACTAGTTCACACTTAGTTTACGTTCATTGTACTGTACTTCCTTCATGTTCACTGTTCTGTGGTATGTTCATGTTCATTGATTTGCACTACGTTTATGTCCACTGATTTGTACATCGTTTGTATATATTGATCCACATTATGTTTATGATCACTGGTTCGTACTTTGCTTATGTTCACTGATCGCACTTTGTTTATGTTCACTGTTCTGTATCTTGTTTATGTTCACTGTTCTGTACTTTATGTTCACTGTTCTGTACTTTATGTTCACTGTTCTGTACTTTATGTTCACTGTTCTGTACTTTATGTTCACTGTTCTGTACTTTATGTTTACTGTTCTGTACTTTATGTTCACTGTTCTGTACTTTATGTTCACTGTTCTGTTATTTATGTTCACTGTTCTGTACTTTATGTTCACTGTTCTGTACTTTATGTTCACTGTTCTGTACTTTATATTCACTGTTCTGTTCTTTGTGTTTACTGTTCTGTACTTTATGTTCACTGTTCTGTTCTTTATGTTCACTGTTCTGTACTTTATGTTCACTGTTCTGTACTTTATGTTCACTGTTCTGTTCTTTGTGTTCACTGTTCTGTACGGTACCGGTACTTTATGTTCACTGTTCTGTACTTTATGTTCACTGTTTTATACGTTATGTTCACTTTTCTGTACTTAATGTTCACTGTTTTGTATTTGATGTGCACTGTTCTGTATCATGTTTATGCTCACTGTTCTATGCTTGTTCACTGTTTTTTACTATGTGTATGTTCAATGTTCTGTTCTACGCTTGTTCACGTGTTCATATTTCCATATTATTGTTCTCTGGTTCATACTTCCCTCGTTCTGTGATTCGTAACACTGATTAATTCTGTGTTCAGCATGGCATAACAACCTTTGGGAGGTCCTCTTACAATAACTAGTCAAATAGACCTCTGTTCACTTGTACAATCTCTGTCATGAATATCTGGACGCTATCAGTTTTCAGGATACTTCTAAGATTAGTTTTGCTTGGAGTTGATAGCTCCTTGTCTAGTCCTCTCGTACAGCAAGTTGACTCACAGGTCTGGGGATGGAAAGACAAATTATAAGCAAGATATTCAACAACAACAAAAACTAAAAATATTTGCCTCATTCGCAGTAGTCCTATACATTCTTAATAGATTAAAAAAAAGAAAGAAAAAAAAACTAAGATGAATGCCAACACTAAAACTGGTAATTCTTGTATAAACCCAATTACAATTTTGGGCGTGACCCCCAAGTAATCTTGGCATTGTCTTCTAAATGTATGCATGGCACATCACATAGTTTGATGATCACACTCATTGGATATCTACATAGCACTTAGTAGCCTACCTTTGTGATAACAATTGTATGAATATAATCTGGCAGCCTGATATTAAACAGAATCGCCAGCTAAAATACAGCCGTAGTACTTTTTGAAGTACCGTACATTAAGTCAGATTCAACATAAGTTCTATCCATCAGAAACCTGCATTACTATTGCATCTCTGTTTAATAGCGAATTTATGGCTCCAACTTTCTTATAGCTTGAAACTCACAAGTGGTCAATTCCCAAGGGGGCGATGAGATCCTCTATATATCACTACAAAGGCTTAGTATGGCTTGGTAAGGTTAAATGTCTTGTGTATAAGGCATGTTGAATTTTACTGTCCTATTGGAAAGACTATGATTGTTGTTGTTATTATTGTTGTTCCCCAGGCTGTCTGACCGAGCAGCCCCAAGGTCCCAAGCAAGGCCAAGACCATAACCGAGCGCCCCCACAGGCTATGGTTATGATTGCTGTCTGTAAACAGAATAATCATGCTAGCATTAACATTTTACATTTTGCTAAAGAAATGTTCATGTCTTTCATTTCAGAGTGAAGTTGGGAGTACATGGACATGAGTTTCAAAGAGTTTAATCCGGCGGCCATCGAACTCGTGGCCTCTGATGTGCAAGATAATCGAGCTACCCCTGCCCCATGCTGGCCTACATACCGGTATGATAGTTCAATTTATGGATAAGATTGTTTGTCCCCCCAGAAGCTTTGCACCCTTTACACTTGAGGATACAATGAGAATTTGAGGCTCTTGGTGACGAGAGAATTGGCGCATGTCTATTTTGCTGACGAGTACATCCAATGACTTAAATTTCTCAAACTCTGTGTGTCCAGACATTTTGCTAGAATATTCATTGATTTTAGCCCTGTCATTCTATCTTCTCTGGGGGAGGCACTTGTCACAAGCAGTATTGCCTTTTGTCTCCCTCATCCACATTAAAAACAAAAATTAATTACACACATGGTGGCGATATGCACTTATGTATTATAGTGTATCACCTTAGTGCACCATAATAAAGCCACACCCTTTTTTTTTTTTTTTTTTTTCTATGTGATTGAGGGAGGCAAAAGGCATAACTGCCTATAGCGAGTGCCTCCCCCATAGTTGAAAGAGTGACAGGGCCAAAATCAAGGGACGTTCGAGCCAAAATGCCCTACTTCCATGTCACTTATGTCACTTCACCCCATTACAAAAGGAGGTAAAAAAATCAAAGAATAATGTATACAATTCAGATACATAAGTGTATTACAGTGTATAAAGTTAATGCAGCCTAAGTAAGTCATACCCAGCTCCTAAATCATCTTTCTAGCCCATCCCATTAGAAGAAGGTAAATAAAAACTATGTAATGGAAACGTGTATATATATTCTAGTGTATTACTTTGATGCGACCTAATCAAGCCATACCCTACCTCCAGACGCTACTAAACCATGTATCTCATCACTGTAACCCATTTCATTATAAAATATAAGGAAAAACTAAAAAATAATGTATATAGCGCAAACGTCTGTGCTATAGCGTATCACTTTAATGCAACCTAATTAAGTCATACCCAACTTCCAGACACTCCCAAACCATGTCACATCATCACTGTAACTCATTCCATTACAATAGAAGACACATAAAAGGTACAGAAGAATGTATAAAAAGTGTATTATATGTGGATCACCTTAATGCAACCTAATTAAGTCATACCCAACCAACCTCCAGGCGCCCCTAAATCATATACCTCATCCCTGTAGCTCATTCCATTACAAAAGATAAGGAAAAACTAAAGAAGATTGTGTATAGTGCAAACGTGGAAGTATGTTATAGCGTATCACTTTAATGCAACCTAAATAAGTCATACCCTACCTCCAAAACACTCCTAAAACATGTCCCTTATCACTCTAGCTCATAATAGAAGATAAATACAAAACAAAGTTGTTAAGAATTATAATGAAACGTGTAGGTATAACCAAGTGTATCATCTTAATGCAACCTAATTAAGCCATAACCAACTTCCAGACGCTCCCAAACCATGTCACTCATCCCAGGAACCCATATCATTAACAAAACATATCATTATCAAAAACAAAAATAAATAAAAAATAGGTACATAAAAAGTAGAACAGATTATATCTCGTGGACGTGCAAGTGTAGATTTAACCGACAGGAGCGGCGATAATAATCCAGATACCGCGCCATCTGTTGATAAGATGAGGCGATAACACGGATCTTCATGCCCCGCGACCCGTTTTCTTTTCCGCCTCACATACGCCAAATGTCAAATTGAGGGGTAGCTGTCTCATTACTCTCTCTCCCACCCCCCGACCCCCAATCACCGCTCCCACTCCCTCCTACCCCCCCCCCCCCACCCCTCCGCTCTTCCCCCCCCCCCCCTTTCCTTTGCTCTCCCCATCGTTCCACTGCATCCGGCAATGTAGTAGTAATGATAATGAGCTCGAAAGATAATTGAGATTTTGTTCGGATCTCCTCGAGTGTAGTTTAGTGATAAGCGTATTTCACACTGACTTGGTCTCTCTCTCTCTCTATATATATATATATATACAGTATATGCGTGTGTGTGTGTGTGCGTACGTGCGTGCGTGTGTGAGTTTGTGGGGGTGGGGATAAATACTTTAAACACAAACATTATAAATTGACTAGAGTAAAGCGTCTTAAAATCGCCAAACCAATTTAGCGAACTAAGGGAAAAGGGGTTGAGGCGAGTGATCTGTGAATTACGAGTAATCTATAAATCTTGGGTGACCACATCCATCCTCATCCGTTTTCTATCACCCCCTCCATGATGTGATGATCTTACCCCCAGGAAGGTTACGGTAGGTTACGGTTGGTTTAGTTACATTGTTTTATTTTCCCTAAGGACTAAACTCAAACGCTACCTAGACCCATTCAAACTAACTAACTAAATATATACATAAATAAATAAAAGAAATATACAATAAAATATAACCCCAACCCCAAAACCTCCCTAAAAGCTAAAATTTTACATTTTTCGGTAGATAAAGGTCTCAGCCTAAGGCCAATTACTCGTAAATTGCATGCTCGCTATCACTTGCCTAGAACAAATTGACACCTGGATAGGGCGAAGTGTCTTATAATTGACACCTGGATAGGGCGAAGTGTCTTATAATTGCCAAACTAATGTAAGGGATAAAGGGTTGAGGCGAGTGACTGGTGTTGTGAATTACGAGTTACAACCTCTATCAATCTTGGGTGACCACATCCATCCTTATCCACTTTTTAATCACTCTCGGGCTGAGCTACGATGGTGTCATAATTCCCCCCTCTCTCCTCCCTATCACACCAGGAAGTGAAAATTGAGTAACATTAGGTTAGGTTTAATTTATTTAGATTGTTTTAAGGGGAGGTTTTTAGTTGATTCCCTAGACTTTCATCAAGCTTAAAATTACTCCCCCTTGACCCCCTTTCAAGATAAATTTGTAAATTTTTCGGTAGACAAATTTCCCGGCCGAAGGCCGGTTCCCCTTAAATTACAGGCTCGCTATCGCTCGCCAGGAAAAAATCGACACCTAAATGGCACCAATGGTCTTAAAATTGACAGAAATGGGGCGAGGGTTCTTAAAATCGCCAAACTAATGGGACAAGCGTCTTTAAATCTCACAAGCAATGGGGCTAAACATGAGGGAGAAAGACGTTCAGAAAAAAATCCTCCAGGTGGAAATCTCCCCTTAACCCCTACACAAAAGTCAAACTATACCTAAACAAATTAAAAAAAAAAAAAAAAAAAAAATCCCTACACCAATAGCTCTCTCTCTCTCTACAAGCTAAAATTGTACATTTATCGCTAGATATATGTCTCGGCTGAAGCCCGATCTCTCCTAAATTGCGGGCTCTCTATCGCTCGCCCAGAAAAAAATCGACACCTGAATAGGATGAAGCATCTTATAATCGCAAAATTAATGTCGAGAATATGGGATGACAGATAAAGGCGGGTGACTGTTGGTTTTTGGTTTACGAGTTACACGTCTATAAATCCTGGGTGACCACATCTATCCTTATTCACTTTTTTATCACCCCCCTCCATGGTGTGATGATCCCCCCCTCCCCCCCTATCAACCCCAGGAAGGGAACACATTGGGTACGACCGACCGCAAGTAGGTCATCATCATCTTATCATAACATCACCACCCCCCACCACCCCAACCCCCCATCCCACTCTTGTGACGGACGGGTTGGGGGGAGGGGGGAGTTACGGGATTGCCTATTTATTTCCTGGGGAGTGCAGTTGGTTAGGTTTCTACCTGGTACATTACGCTATGGGATTCCCTATTATTTATTTATTTTTCCTGAGGTACAGTTCACTAGGTTTGAATCTTGTACAATAATTCATGGGATTGCCTATATATTTTCAGTGGGGTAAGGCTTTAATCTGGCACAATACGTTATAGGATTGCCTATTTATTTTCTCGGTAAGGCTTTAATCTGGCACAATACGTTATAGGATTGCCTATTTATTTTCTCGGGAGTACAGTTGGCTGGGATTCGACCTGGTACAATACATTATGGGATTCCCTATTATTTTTGGTTTCTAAGGTACAGTTGAAAAGGCTTGTATCTGGTACAATTCGTTACGGGATTGCCTATTTATTTTCACTGGGGCACACTGGGTAAGGCTTGAAAATAGTACAATACGCTATGGGATTGCATATATATTTTGTCTGGGGTGCAGTTGGCTAGGATTCGACCTGGTACAATATTGCTGATGCGTGCACATAAGCATCTGAGACTTAACTCTTTCAGTGTACAAGCACGCGTTATTTGCATAATATTCTGGCTATCATAATAAAAACACTATATAAGTCAATCATTTTATCTTAGGAAGGAATTTTGGCAGTCAAGAGGGTAAACTGAGGAATTTTCTATCCGTATCCTACGGGGCCTTCAAAAACAGGATCCATCTATATTAGGTTTCTTTTCATCTGACTGTAAATTGAAAAGTTCCCATCAAAGTTTATCAGTTATTTTGAAGACTTTGTAGTGAAATGTGGTGGTAATGATATACTATCTATCTATCTATCTATCTATATGCTCAGGCCCAATCCCCATTTTGGGGGTAGCCGACTCAAGACTGAGCAAGAACAGGGAAAACACAAAAAATTATATACACTTGGTATAAATATGAAGCAGAGACATAGTAGTTTCTTCTGTTTCCGTTAGTTATCGAGAAATCAGATGTGAAGGGATTTAATATACCATCAGATAAAATGAACCCGAGTATAACTATCTATTGTCTGACGCCATGATCCCCGCCAGAAAAAATTGAAAAAAAAAAATCCTTGAATACTGAACGGGAAAATCTTTGGTCATCCATAAGCTCGACGCTGCACTAGATGCTGACAATTATGCTCCCTATCTGATAAAGGTGTCAGGCTTATCTTGGCCGGTATCACATCATAGCAGTGATAAACAGCTGATGTGTATTGTTTAGTGTTAGTGGAAAGGTTACCATCTCATTGGCTGTCTCCTAGGGTGTGTTAGGGCTGTGTTCGTACATTTGTTCTTATCTGTGTGTGTTTGTATGTGTAATTTAATGTGTGTGAGAGTGAGTTAATTAATTAAGTAAGTAAATACAAAAATTAAGATAAATAATCAAGTTATATGATAATACCAAGACAAAAAGGAAAACGTAATAAAGGACAAACGAAAAATTATTCATAAATAAATAAATAAACTGGATTACCAAGAAAGATAAAGTTAAATCATTGAATGAAACAGAAAGAAAACAGAATAACGAACAAGCACAACAGAAAACGACAAAAACTAACCACAGGGGAAAAATATCGCGCATAAATCGAAAACGGAGACGAAAATGAGAAACAATTGGGGAGCAGAGGAAATGGAATGAAAAAAGAAAACAAAACTATATTCCTTTCTATATTTAGCCTCTGCGGTTTGTCACGGTCGTCTCGCTCGCTTGGCCAGTCTTCAATTATAGAATAGAGTTTTTGGGTAGTTCTTTTTGTTTCTTCATGTGTGTGTGTGTGTGTGTGTGTGTGTGTAATGGATGTATGTATGTATGTACATACTCTGGCACCTTCCCCATTTTTTTTTTCTTATGGGGTTGGCCGACTCGAGACAGATGTGTGTAATAATAATAATAATAATAATAATAATAATAATAATAATAATACAAATTATTAACGGTATATTGAGAGATGCAGCCCGCGAGCTGAAATATACATAGAAACAAAGATAATGAATCGGTGTGTGTGTGTGTGTGTGTGTGTGTGTGTGTGTGTGTGTGTGTGTGTGTGTGTGTGTGTGTGTGTGTGTTTCTCGTCTTCCGATTCATTACATTTGGGGTAGTCATTAGTGTTGAGGATCGTATTTCCCCTGTGGTTTTGTTTTTGTGTTTTATGTTCTCTCTCTAGCTCTTGTTCCTGCTCGCTCGCTCTCTCTCTCTCTCTCTCGCTCTCTCTCTCGCTCGCTCTCTCTCTCTCTCTCTCTCTCTCTCTCTCTCTCTCTCTCTTCTTCGTTTCTATCCTTTCCTTCAACTTTCCTTTTCTATCGGATATGCCATCTCTACTAGAATTAAGTCCTGACCACCTCGTTTGGATCTTAAGTTCTGTGTGGCCAGTGTATCTATGTAAATCTCTCTCTCTCTCTCTCTCTCTCTCTCTCTCTCTCTCACTGGACGTGCAAAAGGAAATTACTGAGTACATTTGTCCTGCTTCAGGCGTTACGAATGAGAGAGAGAGAGAGAGAGAGAGAGAGAGAGAGAGAGAGAGAGAGAGAGAGAGAGAGAGAGAGAGAGAGTGAGAGTGAGAGTGAGATTGAGATTGAGAGAGAGAGAGAGAGGGAATGAGTGAGCGTGATGGGGAACAGCAAACAGAACGTAAAAGTGAGAAAAAAATATATTCAGACAGTCAGACAGACCCACATATATAAGAATAAATAGGAAAACAAGCAACAACATACTTATTGGTCTTTACGAGGCTATGTGAAAGAAATACATGATAGTACAGAATAAAAGGAGGCTATTAATTTGTAAGCGCATGTAATTGGGGTTAAGATCAAAATATTTATCTGTGTGATTTGTTAAAGTTCATACAATACAACACTCAATGACATTATTACTGTAGGTGGGCTATCCCATACGTTTACCTCTCGATTAGTAAACAAATCAGTGTTTTTCCTCGTGTGGGTGAAAAGGAGAGAGAGAGAGTGTGTGTGTGTGTGTGTGTGTGTGTGTGTGTGTGTGTGTGTGTGTGTGTGTAATAATAATAATAATAATAAACGGTTTATTAAAGAATGGCAGCCTCATGAGCTGAAAATACACATTTTACAATTTAGTGGATGAACATGAGATGTACAGATATGAGGATGGTAAGCTCAGTTTACAAACAAAATAAATAAATACAATAATGATGCATGTGCAGAATACAAATTACCATAAAATAACCATGAGAGTAAGTGATATACAGTACATATACACATTTATTTACTTACTCATATACAGAACATACGTATATACACGTACGTGCGCACATACATATACATACATATATAGGAACATAAGAACATGCAGTAAGTGTGCACATGTCCGTATACACAAACGCTCATGTATGCACACAAACATACATACATACAGAAACTGTTTTGGTAGGGTCAGGGTAAAGAGTTGAAGGGTAAAGAGGGTGCAGCAATTCAAGTCCGTTCAGGTAAGGTCAGGTACAGCCTACTACAATGGGAGGTGTGTGTGTGTGTGTGTGTGTGTGTGTGTGTGTGTGTGTGTGTGTGTGTGTGTGTGTGTGTGTGTGTGTGTGTGTGTGTGTGTGTGTGTGTGTGTGTGTGTGTGTGTGTGTGTGTGTGAGACTGAAAGTGAAAGTGAGTGAGACAAAGTGCAAGTGAGTGAGTGTATGTGTGTGTGTGTGTGTGTGTGTGTATCAATGACCCAATAAAATAACCATAATGTATCTCAGTTACCACACTAAAATCAAGTAGACATTTTCTTTCTGATGATCTTTAAAGGAGCATTAGGGTGGGAGGTGGTGGTCAAAATGATGATTCCCTAAAGTCTCTCCAAATTTGTAATAAAATTATTAATGATAACTTGCAATAATTACAAAAAATTGTCTCGTCGAGTTTAGAAGAAAAAAAACTATACTAAGACATTATCTCTAGTTCCAGTCATTCATTCATTCATTCATTGTTCTCCCATCACAGGAACCTCACCATTTCCAAACATGCCACCTCCCTGGCAAACACTGAGTATCCGGTCATCGCGGTGGGGAGGGGGGGGGGGGGGAGCTTTTGAATGAACTCGATACTCTACATCGAGGCAACAATTTGGGGCGAATTTTACTACAAAATCGTGTATTTTTCAGAGAGAAACTCATTAATATACACAGTATATATATATATATATATATATATATATATATATATATATATATATATATATATATACTGTAACATGATATATAATTTCAAGCACAAACGAGTGACGCAGAAAAAGAAAAGTCGCTGGGAAAAAAACGGAGGTCAGTTTAGGTCAAGTACTTCCTCTTCAAATTACTTAGTTTCTAATGTACGGTATACGTTATCAGCTAACTATTGCATCCTGCTGTACATGCAAATTACCAGTGTGTTCCTGAACCATTGTTACAACCGGTGTGTTTTGGTCGGGCTTGCTGGTGTGGGGAGGATGGCCTGATCATGGGGTTCGAACTGGGGTGGTATTTAGCCTTTATTTAGCGAGATTATAGGGGGTTTTCACTTACTTTTCCTCAATCCCAGGTTTTGTTTCGTTCTCTCGCACGCTCTTGCACGCTCTTGCACGCTCCCTCGCTCGCTCGCTCGCTCGCTCGCTCTCGCTCTCGCTCTCGCTCTCTCTCTCTCTCTCTCTCTCTCTCTCTCTCTCTCTCTCTTCTTATTTTGTTAACTCTAGCTTGATGGGTCATTGGGGTTATGAGGTATTTTCGTTCACTCTACTTTTCTCTCATTGTTTTGTTGATCTTTATAAAGTTGGTTAGGGTAGGTTAGGATCGATGTTTGCTTACGTTAGACCATTTTAGGTTTTATTGGTAAAGGTTAGGTTAGATTGGATAATTTAGGGTTCAATGGAGGACTGTGTTTAGGCTAGTCATTATTAAAGCGAGATTATAGGGTTTTCACTTTTTTTTCCATTTTTTTTTTCCGACATTAGCTTGGCTGGCCTTCGCGGTTTATCGGGTTTATCGTTGTTTTGCTTATTTGTTAATGTTAGTTAAGGTAGGTTAGGATCCATCTTTCTATACTGGTCTCGGCTAGGTTTTAAGTAAGGTTAGGCTAGATGATAATTAGGTTCAAGCTGGGGCCGTATTTATTTTTTATTTATCGAGATTACAGAAGGTTTTGCAGTTGGTTAGGGTGGATTAGGATTGATGTTTGGTCATTTTAGGCTAGGTTACATCAGGTTAGATTAGATTATATTGGATTCAATGGAAAACTCTGTTTATTTTACAGTATATTTTGCAAGAATACACGGGTTTTCTATTTTTCTGAAAGTCAAGGCTTTGTTCTCTTTTTGTCAACTTTACAATAGCTTCAAGGAAATTTCGAGTGATTTCACGCAAAATCATTTCTATTCATACTAATCTTACTTTGCTCTCACTTTTAATTTGGTTGCAGAAAGATAGTCTTATAATTGAATAAGAAGTAAGGCAGGTTAGAATATGTTTAAGGTTAGGGTAGGCTAGGCGTAGGATTACAGTATATACTGTAAAGCTAAATAAGGAAATAAGGTAGTATTATGCTTTGGGTTAGGTTAGGGTAGGTTATTCTTAAAGGTTACATTACGCTAGGATTAATGATGGATTCAATTGGTGAATATATAAGTTTGGCTTCGGTATAGAGAGGGCGATTCGAGTCAATAATATCAGCGAAATGTCCGTGAACGAAAAACCCAAGCTCCCTGCGAGGACAACAATTGACTCCTGGCGTACCTGTGACGGGTTTATTGTACTTACTTCCTTTCGTTTTCTTTGGTTTACTTTGGTGCTTTTATTGTTTGCTTTCTGTGGTGGTTCTGTTTGTCGGTCTCTGACTATCTCTCGCTCTCGCTCTCGCTCTCGCTCTCGCTCTCGCTCTCGCTCTCGCTCTCGCTCTCGCTCTCGCTCTCGCTCTCGCTCTCGCTCTCGCTCTCGCTCTCGCTCTCGCTCTCGCACTCTCGCTCTCTCTCTCTTCCTTTGGTTTGCTTTGGTGCTTTTATTGTTTGCTTTCTGTGGTGGTAGTTTGTCGGTCTCTGACTATCTTTCACTTGCTCTCGCTCTCTCTCTCTCACACTCACACACTCTCTCTCTCTCTTCTGTTATATCCTTTCCTTCAACTTTCCTTTTCTATCAGATAGGCCATCTCTACTAGAATTAAGTCCTGACCACCTCGTTTGGATCGTAAGGTCTGTGTGGCCAGTGTATCTATGTAAATATATGTAAATATATGTAAATCTCTCTCTCTTATATTCGCAAACATTAGATCTAAATAAAGAGTACCTATCCTATGTTGATAGATAGATAGACGAATAGATATATATATATACAGGTATATGAAAAGATACCTTACTAGACTTAATATCATAATTTGGCAGTATTTAGAATACATTGAAAGACCCTCTTCACATGCAAATGTTAAGCAGGTGAACTGAAAAAGGAGAGAGAGAGAGTGAGAGTGAGTGTGAGTTAGAGTGAGTGAGTCATTGAGTGAGTGAGAGAGAGAGAGAGAGAGAGAGCAAGAGAGAGAGAGAGAGTGTGAGAGTGAGCACCCACCAGTATAGACAAGACCACAACTTCCTCTTCCATGTTGCTGGTAATTCAACCTTTCCACACCTACCCCACAACTGCCGCCACACCTGTCACACGCACACACACACACACACACAACACGAGCGCTGCTCTATTCCTGTAAACTACAAATAGGTAAATACACACACACACACTCTGTTCCTATTCTTGTAAAGGCAATCTTGGTGTGCTGCAACATTGTTTAATTTCAGCTATCTATTTAGCAAGGGCAACGACGGGCAGTCCTGCTACTCTCCACTATTTAAGCCTTCTTTATATATTTATTATTAATTTCACTCCCAACAGCAAACACCTCCCACTGAAATTAATGAAAGCATGTGATCCTACCGGGATTCAAACCTGGGGTACCACATACAGATCTTAAACATTCTAACAATAACACCATCAACATTGTAACCTCACTGAACATTCAAATAATCCAGAATGTTCTTCAAGAAACGATTAATTTATGACAAATTCCTGTACTTTAATATTACACATTACGGCACATTAATTTTTCCTTAAAACAAGCCACTCCAACAGCTTCCGCTCTCTCTCCAACACCCCTTCTCCCCACTCTACACTCTTCAGAAAATATGAAAAGTAGCAAGTAGCTACGAGGTGCCGTTGTAAAGGCTTATCCCTCGATACCTTCACCTGACCTGATCTGACTTAGTAGCTACGGAAGTCAAAATAGCGTGAGGAAAAGTAATTGCAATCTGAGTACCTCGCATTTACAGCCATCTACTCACCATTATCTAGCTCCAGTTATTCACATCATACTCATCACCCGGGATGCTTGGCCATATTGAGATTGATAAATAATACTCGAAATGTGGGAAACAATTGCGACGGAAATGATTGCACCTTCGCGTCACTTCATAAACAACACCAAATGATATTCAATTGAAAAACTATGCTCTCTACTTTAAAATGCAATACATATATATATATTTGAATCTAAAGGAATCGCTTGTCGATAAATCCAATATGTAATATCTGAATATAATAAAAGACATAGCAAAGGTGGAAATAGGTGGGCATTTGTGACGCTTCAACTGGGAAAATAATCTGTGTCAACCTGAATTATATTAAGCCGTCCCTGTGTACCAGGCTGGGTAACTAACCCAACTAACCCACTCAAGCTCCTAAGGTCAAAGATTCGGAGAACTGTGGAAACGCATGCTTTAAGGGGGTAGTGCTTGATTTGTTTTATCTATGTATTTATTAATGTATTTATTTTTGAGTTTCCTCGCTAGACCTCCATCAAGCTGAAAGTAGCACCCCCTAGATCCCCTTTCAAGATAAATTTGTACACTTTTCGGTAGAAAATGTCGGCCGAAGGCTGGTTCCTTCTAAAATTAATCGAGTTTAGGAGTCAAGTTGGTTGGTGGAGAGAACATTATAATTACAGGCTAGCTATCGCTCGCCAGGAAAAAATTGACACCTGAATGGCACGAAAGGTCTGAACATTGACGAAGAAATGTGGTGAAAGGTCTTAAAATCGACAAACTAACGGAACGAAAATCTTAAAACCTCAAAACTAATACCCGGTATGCTAAACATGAGGGAGAAGGGGGCCCATAAAAAGCAAGTAGTACCCCCTTAATGTACGGGCCAACTTTACCTACTGTATTTACAAGGTGTCACGCGAGTTATGACAAATACAGTACTTTCAAGAATCAAAGATTATGCAATTCTAAGTAAATACAAAAATCTATACACATATGTATTATTCAGCGTCAGTGTTTGGTATTTAGTTATTTAAATTTGACGGTTAGCAGTGAGGAGGTGGGAGGGAGGGAGGGAGGAATTATAAGGGAGTACGTTGGTGCCACTGTGCAAACATATTTACTCTTATTATTTAGTTATGCCATATTTTTGAAACAGGAGAATATTTCTAAACTGCTAATTAATGGGTTTGTCAATTAGGACACTATGAAGCCTTATGGCAATGTAATTAGCTGTTACACCTTCTCTACTGTACTGAAACGTGGCACTAATGCATGAGATGTCCATTGTCACTACGGGCACAGGGGCCAGCTAGGCTCAGTTCCCGCTATAACGTGTAAGACTGAGGAGGGACACACACTATTCTTGTTAATCTCCACCATTTGAGACTAAAACTGCAAAGAAAGTGTTATTTACTTACTCGAATGTAAAATATGGAAACATGTATTTATGGGCTCTGCAATGGACGTTCTAGTGTTGCTGTTGCCGTATACAAGAGATACCCAAAGAGGTGTCTACAATTTAAAGTGCTTTACAGTGTTTCCTGGAGTTTGTGCTGCAACTGAATGAATAGTCAAGACGAAGTAAGGCAGATTATTAACAGCCAAGCAAAGCCCAAACATTAGCACAAACAGTTTTGAGGAAGGCTGTGTATTTAAGGGAAGAAGGTTCACTTTTTGGGCGATTTTTGCATGTAGGCTATTAATTATTTTTCTAGTTTCCTCCCTAGATTTCCATAATAAAAAAAAAAAAACATCCATTAGATCCCCCTTCTAGATTAATTTGTACATTTTTCGATAGAAACATTTCTTGGCCGAAGGCCGGTTCTGCCATTAGGCTACAGGCTCACTATCGTTCGCCAGGGAAAAAATCGACACCTAAATAGCACGAAAGGTCTATATATTGACGAAGAAATGGGGCGAAAGGTTTTAAAATCGACTAACTAATGGGGCAAACATCTTAACATCTGAAAACTAATGGGGCTAAACATTAGGGAGAAGGGGGTTCAGAAAAACGGTCTTCCTCCCCTTAAGCTGACGGAGGTCAATTTGAACCTTTAGGTCCTAGGATAATGTAATTTGAGCACTAGTGTACATTTATATTTTAATGAAAGGTTCTAAGAATATCTATTATTATCCAAGCAGTGATAAACACGTCATGAGGTTAGCCTATGTGTTTTCCAGTAGGCCTATTCAAGTTATAAACTTTGCACAGTGGCACCAACGTACTCTCTTCCTCCCTCCCTCCCTCACTCCCTCCCACCTCCTCACTGCTAACCGTCAAATTCAAATCAATTATTCATTGATTACCAAACACTGACGCAGAATATATGTATAGATTATGTTTACTTAGAATTGCATAATCTATCATTCCTAAAAGTATTTGTCATAACTCGCGTGACATATGTAACTGGCCAAGGTACCCACATCCTGTGCGGGTTAAAATTATGTCTGGAGATCTCATGAGGGCTGCACTCGTATAATATTACTGTATACATAGATAGTTAATAAACACTACGGGGATCACACACCCGTAGGGATTTTTATGTTCTTAAAGCTTTGCTAAAATCTTATTCTGGGACCCCCCACCCCCTCGAGTACCCCAGCCAAGTCTCATCTCCGTAGTCCCAAGGGTTTAGGGGCTAGGTGGTAACAAACCAACAAATATACTTTACAAATTTATATAAGATAGATAGATATATATACCGGTAGTTAGATAGATACCGTTAGATAGAAAGATAGATAACACTGATCAAATCATCTAGAATACCGGTATATTACGCCTAACATTGGCCGAGGTGCTCATCTCCGAATCGTTGACCAAAGGAGCCTGTAGTGTGTTAGTTACCCAGCCTGGTACACAGGGACTACTTCACTATTTTTAACATCGTCCTGAACACCAATAACCCCCAAATGAAATTAATGAAAACGTGTTTCTCCCAGGATTCGAACCTAGGATATCACATACATAACTTACACGCTCTAACCATTACACCAGCACAGTTATAATAAATATAAATATGAATATAAACACCATGTGAGGCAGAGCACTTTATTGACAACGTTTCGCATATAGATTCATCAGGCCACATTATCCAGGTTACCACCGACTATCCCTTAATTGAACTTAGGTATATGAATAAAATAAAATACAATAAATGGGGCGTCACCGTACGGTACTGAAGGGGATAAACGTCCCGCCTATAACTAAAAAAATATCGTCGTTTCTTACCTAGCTGCATGTTTCAATGTTACCGATCTGAAGTAACCAAATATAGGCTACTAGAATAGCCTAGTAGAAATTAGTCTTAGTGCCCAATCTATTACCCTCATTTACTCACCTTTATCCATCACCGAGCCTCATTTCCCCCTCACCACTGATTCACCACATCTTACTCATCACTCGGGATGCTTGGTGATGTACAGAACGATCGAAAACACTCGGAAATCTGGGAAAGAATCACGACGGAAACGCTTGCACCTTCGCGTCAACAACACCTAGGCCTAATGATAGTCAGTTGAAAATCTATGTCGCGACTTTCCCGCCTAAACACCGTTTTCTACGAAGCCTATTTTCTTTGGACCCCTTCAGGTGAAGGTATTGAGGGATAAGCCTTTATAACAGCACTTAAAAGTTTAAGCATTCCTTACTTATTACCAATTTAGCTACTTTACCGCTAGATCTAGATACTTGCTTCAATCTAGCAGCATAAGTTATATCTAGCGAAATCATTCTTAGTGATAGTCTAGAAATCTCAGACATTTTAGAGTCGTATTCTAGAGATGTTCGTGGCATTATTCTAGATATTTCTTACATTTATTTCCTACCTAACGACTATAGGGAACGGATCTAGCGGTATTGTGTTGCTTTCATTTGATAACACTGATTACTAACCCATATCCTTCACTACTATACCCTGTTCCAAATAGGTAGACCAGATAATGTGAACCCTAACTTCTGGTAAGACGGGGTAATTTCGCCGAAAATCGCGTATTTTGACGAATAGAAACTGCCACAAATGGAATTTTTACATTTTGAATGTGTTATCTATACATTCAGCCTTTCTGCTATAGATGCATAAAAAACGAAAAAAATATATGTTTTGGTCATGCTGCCGAATTTTTGAAAAAAAGTCACTCTCACGGCGAAATTACCCCGCCCAGCAGGGTAATTTCGCCGCGACCTATTTTACGCATCATCTAGCTAGTAAATTAGATAACAGTATATGATTAATGGCCAGACAAAACACTAGCGCGCAGGTAAAAGCAATGAAAACATTCACAAACCCAAACTGACACTAAACATGCCAATAGAAAAACGTTGCACGCACACACACACAACTGAACAGGGCGGGGAGAGATGCAGGTGTGTCACATGTGTAGGCCTAGGCGCCACTGTGTCTAGTGCGGGTGTGGAGTTGTGGACATGTAGTGCGGGTGTGGACGTGTCTAGTGCGGTTGTGGACGTATTTATTAGGCCTACGGGTGTGGAACTATTTAGTGTGGGTGTGGACGTGTCTCGTGTGGGTGCGGCGTGTAGGTTGCTAGTACAAAGTAACAGGCAGCAGCTGACGGCTACTGCCAACACTGTGTCACACGCAAATATACAAACAAACATACACACATACAAACCACCCACAAACACCCCCACACACACCCGACCATACCGTCAGACGCGCAGTTAGCCCCGGCTCCAGGCCCCGCAAAACTGCAACAAAACCTAAGCCAAACTAGATCTACAACCTAAGCCAAACTAGCTATACAATCTAAACCAAAACTGCTCTACAACCTAAACCAAACTGCAGCCGAATCCATGCAATAGTTTCGGAGATATCGGCGTTTGAATGCAAATTATTAGCGCCGCGGCGAAATTACCCCGTCTTACCCCTAACTCAAAAAGGGCTAGAACAAATGGGCTGTAAAATTCCACACCTCTTCCCTGGCTGACCTTTCCCAAATGGTAGGAATATTGTTTCGATTGCTCGAGTAGTTTGTTAGTTATAGAGGTTGATGTTCAAGAGTTTTGGCCTACTTACTGCTGCATGTTTCAATGTTACAGAGCTGAGGTAACCAAACCTACTAAAAATCGGCGAGGGAAAACGAAAGTGGTCCGGGACCCTAAGAATTGGAACTTTACAGGTTTCTGTTTGGGCTCTGTCTCGAGTCGGCCACCCCCAGCAATGGGGTATGTGCCAGAGTATATGCAGTCTTAAGTACCCGATCTAATTCACTCATTTACTCACCTTTATCCATCACCGAGCCTCATTTCCACCTCACCACTTATTCACCACATCTTACTCATCACTCGGGATGCTTGGTGATGTTCAGAACGATGGGATGCACTTGGTAAAATAAGGAAAGATCAAGAAGGAAACGCTCGCACCTTCGCGTCACTGCTTAAACAACAGCAAATGATAGTCAGTTGAAAATCTATGCCGTCTACTTTATAATGTAATCAATAAAATATTAATCTACGCCTATCACTTGTTGGTCAATCGAATATATAATACCTAAATATAATATAAGACAGATTTAATAAAGGTATATTTTTGTAATACAACTTAAGATTAATTTGTAGGCTTGCTTGATATCTATCCTAGACATTCCCCCCAAATGTCACGACTTTCCCGCGTAAACACCGTTTTCTGTGGTTTAATTCGCCCGGACCCCCGTAGAATATGGTTCAAAATATGCTTGCGAGGTAACGGTTTGGGAGTGTGTTCGAATGTCATGGATTACCTAGTTTAATAATACAAGCAGTTTACGTTTACTTATTTCAATCATCAAAGTGTATTTAGCATATTCTGTACATATATTCGTATTCTATAGTGTACTATTTATTATTAGGCCAAAAACCCTGACCACTAACATGTATACCGGTACATAAAAAACTACTATAGTAATCGAGTTAATATTTCTACCATTTTGGAAGGGGCAGCCAGGGAATAGATGTGGGAATTTACAGCCCATTTGCTCTAGCCCTTCTTGAGTTACAGATGATAGAATTGACGACTTTAGGCCTACCTACAATGAATCAACTATCTTACATTTGATTTATATGTAAGTGCATTCCGAGATTTGAATACCTCTAAATGGGAAAATTAATAATCTGTGGCAACCTGGGTATAGGCCTACATTAAGGGGAATTTTTCTGGACACCTTTCTCCTCATGTTTAGCCTCATTGATTTTGAGATCTTAACGTGTTCGCCCCATTGGTTTGGCGATTTTATGAACTTTCGCCCCATTTATCTCAATTTAAGACTGTTCGTGCCATTTAGGTGTCAAGATGCTCATCTACGAGTCGTTGACCATAGGAGCCTGTAGTAGGCTAGTTACCCAGCCTGGTACACAGAAACTATTTCATTATTATTAACATTGTTCTTAACACCAATTATCCCCAAATTAAATGAATGAAAGCATGTGTTTCTACCAGGATTCGAACCTAGGATTTCTCATACAGAACTTACACGCTCTAACCATTACACCATTACACAGTTATGATGAATATAAATATGAATATAAATACCATGTAAAGAGGAGCACTTTGTTGACAACGTTTCACAGATAGGTTCATCAGATCGTATACCGTATCTATTTTTTATTAATTTCACCACAACACCAAACCCCTCCAATGAAATTAATGAAAGCATATAATTATGTGATCCACCAGGATTCGAACCCGGGTTATCACACACATTTTTAGACACCTTAACCAGTACACCACCACCAGGTTTATGCACACGCCTACGACTTATTATCCATTCTCGAATACTGGATATTAATCTAATCATGTTCATCCCACCGCACTATGGTAGCCTAATGTTTAAGTGATTCCAGGTTACCCTGTATTAAACATCACAACTATAATTCCAGAAATATTGTCACGTCTTACCCAGCTGTATGTTACAATCTTACAGAGCTGAGGTAACCAAATAAACTAGAATAATAGTAAATACAGTCTTAAGTACCCGATCTAATCCACTCATTTACTCACCTTTATCCATCACCGAGCCTCATTTCCCCCCTCACCACTTATTCACCACATCTTACACATCACTCGGGATGCTTTATGATGTTCAGAACGATGGGATGCACTCGGTAAAATAAGGAAAGATCAAGACGGAAACGCTTGCACCTCCGCGTCACTGCTTAAACAACAGCAAATGAGTCAGTTGAAAATATATGCCGTCTACTTTATAGTGAAATCAATAAAACTTAATCTACGCCTTTCGCTTGTTGGTAAATCGAATATATGATACATAAATGTAATATAAGACATAAATTTAATGACGGTTTATTATTGTAATACAACTTAAGACTAATTTGGAGGCTCGCTTGATATCTATCTGCGGCATCCCCCCCAATGTCACGACTTTCCCGCCTAAACACCGTTTTCTACGAAGCCTAATTTCTTTGGACCCCCTCAGGTGAAGGTATTGAGGGATAAGCCTTTATAACGCCACTTACAAGTTTAAGCATTCCTTACTTATTACCAATTTAGCTACTTTACCGCTAGATCTAGAGATACTTGCTTCAATCTAGCAGCATATGTTATATCTAGCGAAATAATTCCTAGTGATAGTCTAGAAATCTCAGACATTTTAGAGTAATATTCTAGCGATTGTGGCATCATTCTAGAATTTGTTGTACATGTAATTTCTTCCTAAGACATTCTAGCGACTTTTGAGAACGGATCTAGCGATAAGGTGTGTCGTAATTCGATAACCCTGCTTACTAACCGATATCCTTCACTACTAGAAGGGTTAAGAGGACGAAAATCACACCAGAGTGCACTGCAAGGGACTGAAGTTCTCGAAAAGGGGCTCCAGTCCTGACGCTATTCTTGACTTACAGTGTGCTGGCTTAATAATCCAGAAGGGTTGGTATCCTCTGAAGTCCAATATTAACTAACTTTACCTAGGACCAAACTGACACCAGAGTTCACTGATCCGTGTTTGTGATGCTAGATACCGAAGTTCCTAAGCTGTATTCAAGCTAACCTGGCAGAAATTGGTAACGCTGCCTTTCTACACATTTGCACAGCCAATCTACTTTATAAAGGGCACTTTCTGTCTGTTTGTTAACGAACTACTACCTAATTTTTCAAGATGGAGAGCCCATACTAGACATGCATAGGTCCGGTTAGAATTGATTTATTATTATTTTCTCCTGGGCGGCGCCGGGTACCTCAGCTAGTATTAAATAAAGGCGGCCTCACAGGAACAGTTTAGACAGGCAGTCTAGGAAGTAAAGAAAGGCAGCGTTACCAATGTCTGCCAGGTTAGCTTGATTTAACTTTAGGCCCCAAACAATAGGAAAAATGTTTATGAAGAATAGAATAACGCACACAGATGTTAACCCTTTCAGTACCGGTGCCGTCATTTTAGCTTCATTCTAGTTAATATTAGATTATTTTATTCAGCTTAAAGCAATTAGGCCTACCAGGCTTTAAACTATCTCAATTATCAATTTTTACTACCACAGATCCTTCCTGAATTGCACAAAATCGTCCAATTATAGCTAAAAGAAAATTATATAGACATCGCCGCTACTGAATGAGTTACGAATTCGAGCTATATGAGACGGGAAGAATCCGATAATCACAATATTTCAGACTATTACATATTATTAGATATTCACTTATTAAGGCAGTGTTGATTACCCCATACCGAACGAAAACTAATGAACTGAGCGCTGACATATGAAATAACACTTGAATCACCCAGTCTGAAAAATAAGTAATTTATCTCTATTTTCATCTGGCCAATATATATATATATATATATATATATATATATACTGTATATATATATATATATATATATATATATATATATATATATACAGTATATAAAATGAACCATACAAATATCAAAGACAATCTTAAGTACCTTCTACTCGATTTGTTTTCACTTGGCGGATATTTTACTCCCTTAACAGCTCAGTTCTCGAAAACCAATGGAAAAATATGAGACTACAATGTATCTGCATTATAGTATTGCCAAGTCTTCGTAAGTAACATCATATTTGGCTATACAAATGTTGTAATAGCCGAATAATTAAGATGGGAACAAGCCAATTTATCGCCAGCTAAAGAAAATAGACCATTATTACGGTCATTTACTCACCTTTATCCATCACCGAGCCTCATTTCCCCCTCACCACTTATTCACCACATCTTACTCATCACTGGGGATGCTTGGTGATATTCAGAACGATCGAAAACACTCGGAAATCTGGGAAAGAATCGCGACGGAAACGCTTGACACCTTTGCGTCACTGCATAAACAACTCAAATGATAATTGAAAATCTATGTTGTCTACTTTATAATGTAACCAATACAAAATATATCTACACCTATCGCTTGTCTGTAAATCGAATATATAATACATACATAATAATATAAGACGTATTTTTAATAACGGTGTATTTTTGTAATACAACTTAAGACTAATTTGGAGGCCTGCTTGATATCTATCCCTGACATTCCCCCCGATGTCGCGACTTTCCCGCCTAAACACCGTTTTCTGTGGAGTTTAATTCGCCCGGACCCCCGTAGAATATGGTTCAAAATATGCTTGCGAGGTAACGGTTTGGGAGTGTGTTCGAATTTCATGGATATTATCTACAGTAGTTTAATAATACAAGCCGTTTACGTTTACTTATTTCAATCATCAAAGTGTATTTAGCATATACTGTACATATATTCGTATTCTACAGTGTATTAATTATAATTAGGCCAAAACCCCTGACCACTAACCTGTATACCGGTACATAAAAAACTACTACAGTAATCGAGTTAATATTTCTACCATTTGGGTAGGGGCAGCCAGGGAATAGGTGTGGAAATTTACAGCGCATTTGCTCTAGCCCTTCTTGAGTTACAGATTATAAAATGCACTATATTTGGCCTACCTATAATTAATCGACTATATTACTTTTTATATACTGTAGGCTACATGTAATACATTCTGAAATTTGAATACCTCTAAATGGGGAAATAATCTGTGGCAACTTGGGTTACATTAAGGGGAGATTTCCACGCGGGGGATATTTTTCTGGCCCCCTTTCTCCCTCATGTTTAGCCTTATTGCTTTTAAAATCGTAATGCGTTCACCCCATTAGTTTGGCGAGTTTATCAACTGTCGCCCCATTTCTGTCAAGTTAAAACCTTTCGTGCCATTTAGGTGTCGATTTTTTTTTCAGACGAGCGATAGCGAGCCTGTAATTTAAGAGGAACCGGCCTTCGACCGGTACATTTCTACCGATTTTGTTTACAAATTCATCTTGAAAAAGGATCTAGGGGGTGTAATTTAAAGCTTGATGGAGGTCTAGAAATCATCTCGAATATATTAAGCCTAACATTGGCCGAGGTGCTCATCTCAGAGTTGTTGACCTTGGGAGCCTGTAGTGCGCTAGTTACCCAGCCTAGTACACAGGGACTACTTAATTATTATTAACATCGTTCTTAACACCAATAACCCCCAAATGAAATTAATGAAAGCATGTGATTCTCCCAGGATTCAAACCTAGGATAGCCCGTACAGAACTTACACGCTCTAACCATTGCACCATCAAGACAGTTATAATGAATACCGGTATAAATATGAATATAAATGCCATGTGAGGAGGAGCACTTTGTTGACGTTTGGCATATAGGGTAGATTCATCAGGCCACATTAGGCTATCCAGGTTAGCATAGAGTATATCCCTTTATCAAACTTCACGACTATAACTCCAGAAATAGGCCTAATGTCACGTCTTACCCGGCTGCGTGTTATAGCCTACGATTACAGAGCTCAGGTAACCATATAACCTAGAATAATAGCAAACACAATCTTAAGTACCCGAGCTATAACCCTCATTAACTCACCTTTATCCATCATCGAGCCTCATTTCTCCCTCACCACTTATTCACCACATCTTACTCATTCACTCGGGATGCTTTGTGATGTTCAGAACGATCGAAAACACTTGGAAATCTGGGAAAGAATCGCGACGGAAACGCTTGCACCTTCGCGTCACCAAATGATAGTCAGTTGAAAATCTATGTTGTCTACTTTATAATGTAATCAATACAAATATAATCTACACTTATCGCTTGTCGGTAAATTGAATATATAATACATAAATAGAATATAAGACATACATTTAATAACGGTATATTTTTGTAATACAACTTAAGACTAATTTGGAAACTCGCTTGATATCTATCCGAGGCATCCCCCACATAATGTCTCGACTTTCCCGCCTAAACACCGTTTTTTATCCTATTTTCTTTGGACCCCCTCAGGGAAGGTATTGAGGGATAAGCCTTTACAGCAGCACTTAGGCCTTAAATTTTAAACAGTCATTACTTACAACGTTACCAATTTAGCTACTTTACCGCTAGGTCTACAGGTACTTGCTTCAATACAGCAGCATATTTTATATCTAGCGAAATCATTCCTAGCCATAGTCTAGATGTTTCAGTAATTTTAGAGTAATATTCTAGTGATTGTGGCATTAATCTAGTGATGTTTACACATTTCCTTTCTAGCGACATTCTAGTGACTTGTGAGAACGGATCTAGCGGTATTGTGTGTTTTCATTTAGTAACCCTGATTACTAACCCTTATCCTTCACTACTAGAAGGGTTGAGGACGAAGATCACACCATAGTGCACTGATAGGCTACATGTTAGTGTTGCTAGATAGTGAAGTTCCTAAACTGTATTAAAGCTAACCTGGCGGAAATTAATAACGAAACCTTTCTACGCATTTGTACAGCTGTGGCGGTCAAGTGGAGAGTACGCTTACGTATGAATCTGTTTGACCTGGATTCGATCCCAGTCAAAGAGGAAATTTAGTGGGTGTTGTAGTACCGTACGTCCTAGTGTGTTTCACATGTTCGCACCCAGTCGGGCGATACCTCAACGACGTATACATACTAATAACACACATAAAGCCACTCCAACGGCTTCCTCTCTCTCCAACATCCCCTTCTCCCCTCTCTACACTCCTCAGAACATAGGAAAAGTAGAAAGTAGATACGAGGAGCCGTTGTAAAGGCTTATCCCTCAATACCTTCACCTGACCTAACCTGATTAGCCAATATTAAACAAAACACGTCGCTGGTACAGGAGGGGTTATATAAAGGCGGCATCACATAAGCAGTTTATACAGGCAGTATAGGAAGTAACGAAAGGAGCTTACCAATCGACCACTTGTGAGTGTCATGATGTAAGGAAGTTGGAGCTGTAGACATATTTTTCAGAATTACCAACCAAAATACGGTTGTAGTACATTTATATATATATATACAGTATACTGTATATATATATATATACCGGTATATATATGTAAAATCAAATTCATCAAACTTTATATTCATCACGAACTCATATAATAGTTGCATCTCTGTTAAATAGCTATGTGTAGGCTACAGCTCCAAATTCCTTATAGCTAGAGACTCCTCACAAGTGGTCAATTTCTGCCATGTTAACTTGAATACATATTAGGCCCCAAACGATAGGGAATATTTAGAATAAATTAACACACACCGATGTTAATCCTTTCAGTACCGGTGCCGTCTTTTTAACTTAATTCTGGCTGCTATTAGACGATTGTATTCGGTTTAAAAGGGGTCTAGAGCAATTAATAGGCTTTGAACTATCTCAATTATCCCTTTTTACTACCACAGACCCTTATTAAACTGTACAACATCGTCTAAATATAGCTAAAATAAAATTATAAAGACGTCGCCGGTACGGATTGGGTAAATAAATCGGAGGTATGCAGTACGTGAGACAGTAGGAATACACATTTTCACAATGTTTCAGACTTCTCCAGTTTTGTTGGCATTAAAGCAGTGTTGATTATCCCATAATGAACGAAAACTAATGAACTGAGTGCTGACATGAAATTATTACCCAGTTTAAAAGACAAGCAATTTATTTCGATTTCCATCTGGCCAAGTTGACACATTGGAGCTAATATATATACTGTATATATATATATATATATATATATATATATATATATATATATATATATATATATGGTAGGCCTATATATATTACAAAATAACGATCAAAATAGCAAAGACAATCTTGAGTACGGTACCTCCTCTACTCGATGTTGTGCTTGGCGAATATTTTACTCCCTTAACAGCTCATTTATCGATAACTAATGGAAATATATGAAACTACTATGTCTCTGCATCATATTATTGCCTGGTTTTAGTAATTAACAAAATATTTGGCTATAAAATCGCAGTAATAGTAGGGTAATTTAGATGGGAACAAGCCAATTTCTCGCCAGCTTAGAAAATACACCATTATTACGGTCATTTACTCACCTTTACTCATCCCCACGGCTCTCTTCTCCCTCACCACGTATTCACCACATCTTCCTCATCACGTGTGATGCTTGGTGACATTCAGAATGATGGGATGCACTCGGTAAATTAAGGAAATATCGGGACGGAAACGAATATACTCGCCTCACTGCGCAAACAACTCCAAGTGATGTTCAATTGAAACTGTGTTGGACACCGTAATAAGCAATCAGATAAATTGTATATCCATTATATTTGCTTGACAACATATCACATATATAATATATAATACTAGTAAAAGACAAATATTAACTATGGATATATATTTCAATATATCTTAAGAAGAATTTGGAGGCTCACTTGATATATCTATCCTCGGCATCCCCCACTATGTCGCGACTTTCCCGCCTAAACAACCGTTTTCTACGAAGCCTAATTTCTTCGGACCCCCTCAGGTGAAGGTATTGAGGGATAAGCCATTATAACGACACTTACAAGTTTAAGCATTCCTTACTTATTACCAATTTAGCTACTTTATCGCTAGATCTACAGGTACTTGCTTCAATCCAGCAGCATTTTATATATCTAGCGAAATAATCCCTAGTGATGGTCTATAAATCAGACATTTTAGAGTAATATTCTAGCGATTGTGGCAATATTCTAGCGATATACTACATTTGTATACTTTCTAGAGACATTCTAGCGACTTGTGAGCACGGATCTAGCGGTAGTGTGTGTTTTAATTCGATAACCCTGCTTCCTGACCCATATCCTTCACTACTAGAGGTTAGGAGGACGAAAATCCCACCAGAGTTCACTGCAAGGGACTGAGGTTCTCGAAAAGGAGCTCCAGTCCTGACGCTATTCCTGACTTATAGTGTGCTGGCTTAATAATAATCCAGAAGGATTGGTATCCTCTGAAGTTCAATGTTAACTAACTTTACCTAACAGAGTTCACTGATCCATGTTCGTGATACTAGCTAGATAGCGAAGTTCCTATAGTGTATCCAAGCTAACCTGGCATAAATTGGTAACTTTGCCTTTCTACAAATTTTAAGTAAAAAACCAATTAATATACCGGTATATATATATATATATATATATATATATATATATATATAGAGAGAGAGAGAGAGAGAGAGAGAGAGGCGTCGATGAAAAGTTTTATATAGCTTCCCACATAGGCTATCAACTAAACTGAACTTATTTGTACAGCCAATAATAAATAAGGGCAACATCACAGGAACAGTTTATATAGGCAGTAGCATATAGGAAGTAAAGAAAGGCAGCGTTACCAATGTCTGCCGGGTTAGCTTGAATACACTTGACGCCCCAAACGATAGGAAACATGGAGAATAAAAGGAACACACACCGATAGTAAGAAGTCATTTTACTCCCAACACCAAACACCTCCCAATGAAATTAATGAAAGAATGTGATCTTCCCGGGATTCGAACCTGGGTTACCACATACCGATCTTAAACACTAACCATTACACCATCAAGATAGTTCAAGGTTAAATACAATGTGAGATGGGCAGAACTATGTTTTCACACAATGCTTCAGTGTAGTCAATATTATTAGGCATTAAAGCAGTGTTGATTATCCCATACCGAACGAAAACTAATCAACGGAGTGCTGACACAGTTGATATTTCCCCGTTTAAAAGACAAGTACCGGTAATTTATCTCATATTTTCATCTGGCCTAGAAAACATATGTGAGGTAATTTGTAAGTTAAAATAGGAGTTCAGAGGCTATCAAACCTGGATTATTAAGCCAGCACACTGTAAGTCAAGAATACCTATCGTCAGGACTGGAGCCCCTTTTTGAGAACACCAGTCCTTTGATATTTGAGCTAAAGAACCCAAATGGACGATAAAAATAGCGAAGTCAATCTTGAATACGGTACTTCCTATAGGCCTACTCGATTTATATGAACTTGGCGGACATTTTACTCCCTTAACAGCTCATTTCTTGATAACTAATGGACAAATATGAAACACCTATGACTCTGCATCATAATATTGCGTGGTGTTCGTAATTAACATCATATTAGGCTATTAAATCAATGCAATAGTTGAGTAATTAAGATGGGAACGAGCCAATTTCTCGCCAGCTAAAAAGATAGACCATCATTACGATTCATTTACTCACCTTTATTAATCACCATGGCTCTCTTCTCCCTCTCCAGTTATTCACCACATCTTACTCATCACTCGGGATGCTTGGCGATATTCAGAATGATGGGATGCACTAGGTAAAACAAGGAAATATCGGGACGGAAACTATTACACTCTCGCGTCCCTGCATAAACAACCCAAAGTGAGATTCAATTGAAAGTTTATGTTGAACACCGTAATAAGCAATCAGATAAATTGTATATCCATTATATTTGCTTAACGACATGTCATATAATATAATATCTAATACTAATAAAGACAAATATTAGCTACGGATATATATTTCAATATATCTGAAGACTAATTTGGAGGCTCGCTTGATATCTATATTCGACATTCTCCCCAGTGTCGCGACCATAGACTACATATAACCTAGACACGAAAGCGTGACGTCACACGGTTAGTTTGCCGCACGTCCTAGGGATTTGGTGGCAGCACTATTGTATTGTACTGTAGCAAAGCACCTCAGTGGCTTGTCCTTATTATATAGATAGTCTGTGCGCCGCGCGTGCCTGCCAGCTGGCTTGCTGCAGTGTTTCCAAAGTTAAGGGAATATCCGCAAAACGAGGGAGCAATAGATTAAAGAGGGAACGTATTTAAGAGTTAATTAATGTTGGTAAAAACACTTGTAAATTATTTAGTATAAATTAGATATATATATAAGCAAGATGAAAACATTAAGTATACATATACACTATAAAACATAGGCTACTCATATTATGATGCAAGCTGTATACCTTCAAGCAACACAACAAGAATTAAATTGTCATTTTGAATATATATTAGTATGTTACATGTTATGTAGATGTTAATTTGTCAAGTAGCACTAAAACTGGACATTTATACTTATGACAACTAGGGATATTTTGTCTCACCATTGACGTTGGCAACTCCCGAATCTCACATCAACAATGGTGGGTGTTGGAGGAGTTTTGCTTGTGTACCTCCTCATAATGACGACAATTACACGATGACTGGCGCCTTTACAGTAGCCTCTACTTATGTCTATTTAAATATGTCATGTCTGCAGTCTCTGGATAATGTTCAAATTGCTTATTAATAGCGTTATTAGTACAAGGTAGGGATTATTACGAATTAATGAGGACCAAGGACAAGGATAGTCAATATAATGTCTGTGTGGGGACCCTCCTCCCCCATTGTCCTTTGCGATCGTGCTGCCATCTCTCGAACGCGCGGCTCACTATTTACAGATTTGTGGCGTTTCTTTAGTGTCTAGGTTATGTAGTCTATGGTCGCGACTTTCCCCCTAAACACCGTTTTCAACGGAGCCTATTTTCTTTGGACCTCCTCAAGTGAAGGTATTGAGGGATAAGCCTTGATATCATCACTTACAAGTTTAAACATTCCTTACATATAACTAAATGTAACATAAGTATTAACAGTCAGCTGATGAAATACATGGTTAAGGCCTAGCGCACGGAACGAAACAGTGGCGGAGGAAAGAGGAGGGTGTTCGATAATATATCATATATCTCCTATATAAAGCAATGTTGTTATGTCACATGTGTGTAGGTTTACAGTAGTAGGCACATGTGAACAATGAGCACCCTGAACGTAGGTTTAAACTTTAAAGGAACATTGTTGTAGAGAATATACGAGATTAATATCAAACAAGGGAAAGGGGAGGGAGTTATCCCGCTAAGGAACGAACGGTGGTGGAGGAAGGAGGAGGGTGTTAGATAATATACCATATCTCCTATATAAAGTAATATTGTTATGTCACATGCGTATAGGTTTGCAGCACTATTCACTTGTGAACAATGAGCACCTTGAATGTAGGTGTAAAACAGATTATTGCAAAGAATACACGAAAATAGTGTGAGGGAGGCAAAGGAATTCAAACGCGTTTAAAAACCGCGCCACACCCAGGAATGTCATCCTCTCCCTTCCCTTCCTTAACAGTTGTTTCGTATAATTCTCTATAATGATGTTATTTACACCTACATTCAAGGTGCTCATTGTTCACAAGTGAATAGTGCTGCAAACCTATACGCATGTGACATAACAATATTGCTTTATATAGGAGATATATGGTATATTATCTAACACCCTCCTCCTTCCTCCACCACGGTTCGTTCCTTAGCGGGATAACTCCCTCCCCTTTCCCTTGTTTGATATTATTCTCGTATATTCTCTACAATAATGTTCTTTTATACCTGCGTTCAGGGTTCTCATTGTTCACATGTGCCTTGTACTGCAAACCTATACACATGTGACATAACATTGCTTTATATGGTAGATAAATGGTATATTATCTAACATCCTCCTCTGTCCTCCCCTTACTCCACTACTGTTTCATTCCGTATGCTTGGCCACAACAATGTATTTCATCAGCTGACTGCTAATACTTATGCTTCATTTAGGTTTGTGTGGTAAATACAATTTATTTTACCGTTTTACTAGAAATCTCAGACATTTTAGAGTAATATTCTAGCGATTGTGGCATTATTCTAGCGACTTCCTTCAAACTAAAACAAATTCCCACCCGCATCCTCTTCAAGCTAAATGTTTACACTTTTCGACATAAAGATGTCCAGGCCGAAGTCTGATTTCTTGTCAGTTACAGGCTCGCCCAGAAAAACAAAAACATCAACACGTGCATGGGGTGAAACGTTTTATTATCGCCAAACAATATGGTGAAGCATCATATAATTTCCAAACTAATGGAGCGAAACAAAGGATTTCTAAATAGGGTTAAAGCTATTCCAGAACCCCACCTAAAACAATAGCATCCGTGATCTTATAGCTAACCCAGCACCCTACCTAACACCAAACCATCCCTGATCTTATAGCTAACCCAGAACCCTACCTATCACCTACCATCCCTGATCTTATAGCCAACCCAGAACCCTACCTATCACCAACCACCCATGATCTTATAGCTAACCCAGCGCTAATCCAGCACCTTCCCTAACATCTACCATCCGTGATCTTATATCTAACCCAGAACTTTACCTATGTGATCTTATAGATAACTTATAACGCTAGCCTACCTAATATGTTATCCCTGATCTTATAGCCAACCCAGAACCCTACCTAATATGTCATCCCTGATCTTATAGCTAACCCAGAACCCTACCATCACGCCCGCTATCAGGACCGTGGAAGGAAGTGTTTAGGGCTAATACAAAGATTTATGGCGGGGACAAGGGCGGGCGAGAGGTGTCCAAACATTGGTAGCGAACGATTATATATGGGATTAAATTGGCGGCTTGGGGTGATGAATTGCGGCTCGTCGTTCGGTGGAAATTAATAAAAGGTCGATTATTTTCTCGTTCGGGGTGATTTATAAGGTGGGTTAGTTGTGGGTGTGAGGGGGGGGGGTGAACTTGGTTACTTTGAGGGAAGATTATCACTTACAGTTTTTTTCTGGACCTTCTCCCTAATGCTTACTCCATTACATTTGATATCTGTATGGTTTCTTATTTGTCTCAATTCGTCAATCTTGTCTCTCTGTCTCACTAATGCTTGCACACCCATACTCCCACTTGAGAGAGAGAGAGAGAGACAGCCACAGCAGGTAGACCATACTATTACCTGTGTCCCCTTATCTTCTCCAACACGTCCCCTTTAATTAATTGTTACTTCCGGTCCAGGGTCATTTGCCTTGTTAATTACCTTACCTGTCTAACTACACATATGTCTTACAGCCATACACACACACACACACACGTCAGACCTCTCTTTACTTAATTAATTTTCTTTTATTCTTTGTTTTTATAACGTATTTCCTTTTCATCTCCTCTCCTTTCATCTCCTCTCTCTCTCTCTTACATAAACACTTGACATGCACACGCACACATACACTCACTCACCCACTCACAATATCAACCCCCCTATCTCTCCGTACACCCTCCCCCCACCCCCACACCAACACACATGGGGGGTACACAGGTAGGCCTCCCCCCTCTTAATGATCACACCTGCCTAAGTACACACCTGTCATTGCTACTGCCTCTGATTATATACCTGTTCACTTATGTACACCTGTGATGAATGACTGTATTGTGGCCTCTCTCTCTCTCTATATATATATATATATATATCTTACATTAAATAGGGTAGAACACTTTATGATTATTATGCAAGCATAAACTATTCTAGGTTGACATTAGCTCTAACATAAATACATAGATAATAATAAACTAATCCCTTGAAGATTATGACGCGTTATGGCAGTTTATGCTGACTATCATTAGACGATATTATACAGCTTAGCAAGGATCTATGGGAGTGAAAAGGGTAAAGAATAACTCAATTAACCTTATAACTTCCACAAACTCTTTCTAATCTGAATAATATAGTCTAATAATAGCCAGAAAAGAAATGCATCCTCGTATCTTGAAAGGGATAACTCAAATAAAAGGATGAAACGAAGGATTTAATTATCTCATATACACCATGCTCTGCCTTTTGTCTCCTTCATACACATAGATTAATATACAAATGCTAAGTTAGTTTATACATTAGAAAACAAAATCCACGTGTTGTAGATAGAGGAGCCATGCATTTTTTTTTTTTTTTTTACAAGCCACATTTATATTAAAATTGTAATAAGCTTTAATTGGCGAGCCCACAGGTAGCATAGCCTATATCCGCAGTGTGTTGTCTGATTCGTTTAAGGGGAGATTAAATGTGTTATCTATTTATTAAATATTGTTATGAATATATTTGTTTTATTAGTTTGCTCCTTAGACATCTATCAAGCTTAAAAAGATCCCTCTTTGAAACAATTTTACCATTTTTCAGTGGACAAATTTACCGACCAAAGGCCGGTTCCTCCTAATTTGCAGGCTCGCTTTCGTTCGCCAGGAAATAATTGACACCTAAATGGCACGAAAGATCTTAACATTGACAAAGAAATTGGGAAAAAAGGTCTAAAAATCTGTGGGCTCACCTATTGAATAACAGCTTCCCAATTATTTACAGCCCACATGCATGATCAATATTATACAAGACTGGTATGAATATAAACATCTGTATAACGTTTGCTCTGTCAAGAAGTTTCCTATTAAGAATTTGCTGAACAACCAAGTCAACGTTTGCTTATATTAATGTACTGAATACTAATCTAATATCACTTAATATATCTTAACCCTTTCAAGCTCCAATACGCGTTTCTGGCTACTATTAGACGATTGTATTCAGAATAGTAACGGTATGTGGAAGTCAGAGGGTTGATTGAGATAGTATTTACCCTTTTAATACCCACAGATACTTCCTAAGCTGCATAAAATCGTCTCATGATAGCCAAAATAAACTGCTAAAACGCGTCAGAGCTTCAAAGGGTTAATATTACCTAACTTATCGAAACTTACCAACTAGATGTTGGGAATACACAACAATTATATTAAAATTATAGATCACACAACCTATTATAGATTCATGACGTAACCCTTTATTTAACCCCTTCTGTACTGGCGACGTCTTATTTATTTGATTTCAGCTACATTTAGACGATTAATTGACATAGTCTGTAGCCTTTTAATGGGTGGACGCCCTTCCTAAGCTGAATAAAATTGTCTAATAGTTGTCAGAGTGTAATGAAAAGGATATCACCTATAATGTAGCCTATAGGTTAAATGCTGAGGTTCAAACCTGACCAAGGTAAACTGTGAAGGTCGGAGGACACTGAGGGAACCAAAAGAAAGGATATTAGTATTCACCGTCTCCACTTGTGAAGGAATCACATCGGATGGAGGAATTTTGTGATGTATCATGTATCTATAACATTCATTGACGCATTTGTGTATGCATAAACTACGATTTCCAAAGTTCTAGGCCTATTAACCCATGCTCAATCCAAGAAACGTCTATCTATCTATCTATATACTCAGACACATATTTGTTTTTTCCTGTTCGGGCTCTGTCTCGAGTCGGCCAAAACCTCCGAGAAACGTATCAGCACATTTCTAAAGCTCCAAACTAATGAACTCCTTACTGGCCACGATCTTAGAGGGCCTGGGGACACTGAGGGATCCAGGGGAGGGTATATCCGTAGTCATGGTCTCTGATAACGCGGCGGTCACATCGGATGAGCTCCCTTGGTAATCCTCCTCAGTCTTCGAAGCCTTGGCCGAGGCTTTACGTTTGTGCTTCGAACCCCTGAATGATGGTACGCGGGGAAAGTCGTGGTTACCCCTGGCCCGGTGGTTGAGGACGACGAAGCAAATGGTGATGAAAAGAACGAGGATCACAAACAGTAGAATTCCGAGTACGAGTCTGATGTTCGGATCGCAGAGTGGAGTTGAGGTGGAGGTGGAGGAGGAGGAGGTGCTGTTGGTGTTGCTGTTGTTTCCAGCTGAAGGGAGAGAGGAAGACATTGTAGTTGACCAAAACACGCAGAATATATTTGTATTTGTTCAATCAATCTGTTCACCAAAACCAGACAATTATGGTTTAAAGCCGATTTTAAAGAAAACTGTTGACTGGCCGATGATATAAAGGGCTAACTAATCCACAATTTATCTAAATATACAAAACTGAATATTTGTATGAACATGTATTTCTGTTAAAATCCAGTTACTATGGACACTTTAATTATCCGTTCCATACCCATAATTGTTTATAGCGTAGTCGCCTTCCCCATCTTCCTCAGTACTTCCCAACCTCATCTTTCTCAATACCTTCATCTTTCTCAGTATCTCCATTCTTAACTCATATCTCAGTACTCATCTTACCCTTTTTCCTCAGTGCTCACCTACTCAGTACCTCCATTCTTCACTAACATCTCAGTACGGTACTCACTTTATCCATCATCCTCAGTACTCACCTTCCCCATCTTCCTCAGTACCTTCATCTCTCTCAGTAATCACCTTATCCATCTCCCTCAGTACCTTCTTCATCGCCTCCTTCGTCAGTAGCACCACTCTTCTCCAACATCTTACATCTCAGTACTTACATTCTCAATTCCTCCATTCTCCCCCAACATCTTATATCTCAGTACTCACCTTTTCCATCTTCAATACCTTCTTCATCTTCCTCAGTACCTTCTCCATTTTCCTCACCACCTTCTTCAGTAGCACTATCTTATATCTCAGTACTCACCTTCTCCATCTTCCTCAGCACCTTCTTCATCTTCTTCATCATCACCTTCGTCAGTAGCCCCACGCCCTTCTCCTCCCCCAGCCACCCTCCTGAAGACCCCCTGACACTCGGTAAGCAGGGCTCCCCCAAACACCTGGGCCTCGATCACCTGTTGCTTAGTCAGGAAGTTGTACTTCCCGAGGCCTTCCGTTGGGGCGCCATCCACGAGAGCCTGAGGGGGTAGAGAGGGATTGATGGATAGGTGGATATATGGGTGGGTTGATGGATAAATGGATGGGTAGATGAGTACATGGGTGGATAGATGGATAAATGATGGGTGGGTTGGTGGATATATGGGTGGATAGATGGATATGTGGGTGATTAAGTGGATAGATGCATAAATGGGTGGGTAGATGGATATATTCTATTTCTACTAATTTAACTCCAACACCAAACACCCCCCCAACGAAATTAAGATGGATAAATGGGTGGCTAGATATATAGATCGGTGTGTAGATAGATAAATAGGTAGGTAGATGGATACATGGGTCTGTATATTGATAGAAGGGAGGGTAGGTGGATATACAGTAAATAGGTAGGTAGATGGATAAATAGATGGGTGAATACTGTAAGTGAGTCAAGAGGGATGTATGGATAAATTGGTAGACATATTAAAGAATAGACTGATAGATGGATGGATAAATGAATACCCTGATGAATGGATAAAGGGTTGGAATGATGGATAATACACATATGAAAGGAGTTTTCACATGATAAGCAAACTAAAAGTATACAATCAGTGTGTTTACCCAAGACCAATAATATTAAAATGTAAAACTTGCAAAATAAACAAACCAAATCTAGGACAAGACAATATAAAGGCAAAAAACTAATCAAAACCAGTTAGTACAATTGGTCTTGTGTTTACCCATAACTAATTGATGGATCAGAAACTTATAACTTAGAATATAACAAACTCTCCTTGATTATTAACCCCTTTTGTACCGCCGACGTCTGTTTAATTCTATTCTAGCTATATTTAGACAATTTTGAGCAGTTTAAAAAGGATCTGTTGTAGTAAAAAGGGTTAAGTGAGATAGATCGAAGCCTGTTAATTGTTGCAGGCCTCTTTTAAACTGAATATAATTGTCTAGTAGTAGCCAGAATAACGTTAAAAGGACGGCATCGGTATAGAAGGGGTTAAGTCTTGATTGTAGGAGTGTTTGGGCAGGCTCAATAAACCCCGCCACATTGCAAAGACTAATATTTTCCCAGATCAGGTGAAAGTTACTTAAAATAGGACTTCAGAGGCTATCAACCCTTTTGGATTATTAAGCCAGCACACTGCAAGTCAAAATTAGCGTCAGGACTGGAGCCCCTTTTCGAGAATTCCAGTCCTTGGAGGTGAAGGTATTGAGGGATAAGACTTTACTACGGCACCTATTCTGTCTTGGCTGAAAGGGCTACAAAATCAAAGGGAAAGAAAACCTCATAAACCCCCTCGACACTCACCCCGATGATGCCTGCCTGACTATCCCAGACCACGGTAACACTGACGACTCCCTCCGATCCTGCCCCAACCCCGAGGTCATCTGAGGTCAGGTTGAGAGAGCGAGGTCCGTGTTCCGAGTCGTAGTTCAAGATCAGGGAGAGGAAGGTCGACTCTGGGTGTAGGTAGATCGTGTGGTCTCCAGGCTGGGTTCGAATCGTCTTTCCATACAGGCAACCTAGGCAGAGATATGGAGAGGGTTAGAACATGGATTATTTTACCATGTATTGTTCAGAGTAAAGTCGGTATCACACGAGAGCTTTTATAGTCAACATTCGATGATCAAAATGTTTCTGGCAACATTTATGGGATATTTTGCACTGGTATCGGAAACTAGACTGATGGTAGATAAATTTAGATGACAGAAATATCGTAAATGTTGACCTCATAAGCTGCCAGACCAGTGTTGACCTCATAAGCTGCCAGACCAATGTTGAGGGGAAAAGCGCTAGTGTGATACCGGCTTAAGGGGAGATCTCCACTTGAGGGATTTTTTTCTTGACCCCTTTCTCCCTCATGTTTAGCCCCATTGCTTTTGATATTATAAAACGTTTGCCCCATTAGTTTAACGATTTTAAGAACTTTCACCCCATATTAAGACCTTTCGTGCAATTCAGGTGTCTATTTTATCCTGGCGAGCGATAGCGAGCCTGCAATTTAAGAGGAACCGGCCTTCGGCCGGGAAATTTTTCTACCGAAAAATGTACAAATTTATCTTAAAAGGGACTCGGGGGGGGGGGTAATTTTAAGGTTGATGGAGGTCTAGGGAACAAACTAAATACCTCCCCTTAAGTTGTAAGAAAAAGTGAATTTGATGGTTGTCAGGTTATTAATAAAGGGCAAACTGAGAATGAATTAACCCCTTGAGGATTAATGCGCAATTTGAAAATTAATATGGCTATCGTTAGACGATTTTTAAATAAATGTGTTGTTGTTTTCAAACATTGCTAGCTGTTACTGTATCTTTTGAGCAAGGGGATGGGCAGGTTGTGTCGACCTAGAGGTGTTCCTTTTCTGTGCTTCTGTTATAGCTCTGTCTCGAGTCGGCCTCCCCAGCTATGGGTTATGTGCCTGAGTATATACATAAATACATACATACAGTCTATACATACATACTGTACATACTATAAATATATACATACTGTACATAAATACATACATACATACATTCATGAATATACATACATACATACATAACAAACAATATCCTGACGACACTAACCTGTGACACAATTGAAGTAGTAGTTCGTCTGGAAGCCCTGTAAGTGTATGGTGAGGGGTGGGAGGAGGCCGGTGGAGGGGAGGAGGAGATGACCACGGGCTCCTCCCCGCCTCTCCACTAACAGGAGGTCTGTGTTGGGGAAAGAAGAGGAAGAAGACCCCTCACTTGAATCTCCACTAGCTCCGTCACCTTCTCCACCTGCACCATTGACACCAACTCCCCCACTGCCACCACCACCACCTGCCCCATCTCCACCACTACCACCACCTACACCACCTCCACCACTGCCACCACCTGCCCCACCTCCATCACCTCCACCATCTCCATCATCCGCCCCAACTTGCAGCCAAAATTCGGTCGTGTCTTTCGCTAAGAAGATCCCTATCGGCAAACTGAAGGTCCAGGACTCTTTTCCATCCCCGCCCTCACAGCTTGCCGCAGCAATTGATGCCCCGACAAATTTTAGGCTGCAGGAGACGTTGGCGGAAGCGGAAAAGAGGCGGAGGTCGGCGGAGAAATTCTCTCTTTGCGGGATTATGCCCAGGGAAACTCGGCGCTGGAAGGTCCGGTGCGGGTTGGTTGCTTTTTTTCTACTCTCGTATATCACACAGTCTGAAAGAAAAGGAAATGGGATTGTGGATAAGGATTGGCTTTTGTCTTTCGTCCGTTGATTTTCTTGTTATACGGTATGGATTGTACAGTTGAGGTTAATAAGTGTTGTCAGATATTTCACTAAGTTTCGGACACTGACTAATACTCTGAGAGATAAGCACTTTTCCCAGTAACTATAAAGATACCAATAACACTTGTTGAGCGAAAACCACTGGAATCTATGACAACACTTAATACCCCCGAGTGTGCAGCTACTGACATATATTCGTGAGCTCTTGCTATTTTCTTTATGCAAATATTTCCATTTAGATTAAAGTTGAAATCAAAGTAGTCAGATATACATTAATTAATACATATGTATTTATCAATATATAGTTTATTTGATCTGAACACTTATCTAATTGGAAATATATGCAAGAGCTCACCAAGTAATTGAATTTGGACCCATAGTTAAGGTTGCAGGAGCGATTTTTATCTCAGAACAATTAGCATATTTGTGGTGATTTCGGGAGTGGCTTAACTATGGGTCCAAATTCAATTTACCTTATGCCAATGGACTCCAAATGGTGTAAGGATTCCAAATGGTGTAAGGATTCCAAATGGTGTAAGGATTCCAAATGTATGCGTGATTTTTTGGGTGCGTCTTCTCAGTTTGCCATAATCAAAACTCGTTTTCCAAAAATGATTGGGTTTTAGTTTTGTTTAACCTCGTTGGGTCATTTTGGAAATTTTACACTTTTAGGGATATTTTTGGATTCCTCACGCTTTTGCGATTCAAACGGTATATTGCATACAAATCCATAAATCCATAAATCCATACCCTTGAAAAAAAAATAATAATAATAACATAACCTGCCAAGGTACTCGGATTCGCCCAGGTATTTAAAGAAAAATAATGTTTAATTCTGGGCAAAAGGCTTGTCGAAAATTAAATTTACTACTATTTGTGGAAGGTGTTGGGCGAGAGAAATCGAATGGCACCAGGTAGAATTAATTTGGACATTTAGTTTGGGCTACAGAAGACTTTTAATGTTGAATAAGTGCTCATTTCGGGCGTTTCTGGAGGTCAAATCAAAATCGAAATCCTAAAATAATGGTTCCATATGAATTTTGTTTGTGCCATTGGATTCAGCGGGTGAAAGTGTACTTGAGGTAAAACAAAATAGCAAACTCCATACATAAATGGATATACATACATATGGGTGATTTAGAGGTCTTCATAATAAAAGATCGGCCTATTGGGCCTAAAAATTATATAACAAAATATATATACAGTTGTAATCGCAACGACGAGAGGAATCTATATACAGTAGGCCTATACCCTTGAAAATACAATATTCAACATTTAAAAAAAAAATAGGTCTATTGGGCCTAAAAATGGTCTAAATAAATACAATAAATATACAATAAATACAATACATATACCGTTGGAATCGCAACGACGAGACGAATCCACATATACCCTTGAAAACCCAAAACATTAAAAATTAAAAATAGGTGTATTGGGTTTAAAAATTATCTAAATTTAAAGAAAAATATCTATACTGTTGGAATCGCAACAGTGAGAGAAATCCACATAATTATACCCCTCCCTGTTTTCAATATGTATTGTATGAATATTCGCATATTCAAAATGTGAGATGGGGAGCAATATACCTATACTCGGTTTCATTTCAACTGACGACAAATTGACTCCTAATTTCTCGATACTTAATGGAAGAAATATAAAACTACAATGTCTCTGTGCATCATATTAAGACCAAGTTTATAATATATATATTTTTTTTTTTTTTTTTTTTTTTAAAGTTTATATAATTAGCACCATATTTCACTACAAAATCTTCAAAATATTTGAGAAAACTTAATGGGAACTTTGCAATTTACCGCCAGTTGAAAATAAATAGGGTATAGTGAATAATAAGCTTCATAGGTGGCGTTTGAGAGAGGGAGAGTTGTACGAGGTTGCTAGATGAGACAGCTAGACAGTGGCTACAGAGAGTTAGAGTTAGAGAAATAGAGTAAATAAAAGCAAGCTCGAGAGAGAGAGATACATGATGAGAACAAGATAGAGAGAGCTAGAGTTAGAGAAAGTGAGTAAATGAGAACAAGTTAGAGATAGAATAGAGAAAGTGAGTACATGAGAGCAAGAGAAAATAGGTTGTGAGAGAAAGAGGGGGCGGATGTTCTAGAGATAATGGAGGTATTAATGTGAGACAGCTGGACACTGGTAAAGATAGTGGCTTCCTCTAACTCTCTCTCTCTCTCTCTTTCTCTCACACACACACACACACACATGGTCAAACTATCTAAAACGCATACATTTTGTCCATTTCAGACTCTCACTGCCAAATACTCTCTCTCCCACTACCCCCTCCCCCCCCCCTATTTCTACCCTCTCACTCTCACTCACTCACTCTCTCTCTCAGCTTGATTGAGGTCTAGGCAGCAAACTTCACACCTCCCCTTAACAAGGGACTGGAGTTTTCGCAGAGAGGCTCCAGTCCTGACGTTATTCTTGACTTACAGTGTGCTGGCTTAATAATCCAATAGGGTTGATAGCCTCTGAAGTCTTATTTTAACTAACCCTTAACACTACGCTACGCTAAACATGAGGGAGGTAGGGGGTACAGAAAAAAAAATCCCCTTAACCATACACTGTCGTACCTTTAGCTTCGTTGGCAGAACTCGGTGGTTGCGTGGCTAAGGTACCGCCCACCACAACACACGCCCACCACACCACCACCACCCACATTACCACACCCACACCCGCCCGCATATTGAAGGGAAGGGGTTTATAGGGCGTCTGGATCTTCAGTACTTTATCTACCCTGCTCAATATTAACCCTTTGAGTACCAGCGACGTGTGTTATATTTGATTCTAGCTATATTTAAACGATATTATGCAGCTTAGGAAGGATGTGTGGTTGTTAGAAAGGGTCGTTGCAATAGTCGGGAGCCTTATTATTATTAGAGGTCTTTCCTAAGCTGAATAAAATCGTCTTCTAGTTGCCAGAATGTGATACAAAGGACGTCCCTGGTACTGAATGGGTTAAGGGCTTAGTAGGGTTTGTTTACACGTTCTGTTTGGTGGAAGTCGAATCTTTAATTTATTATTGTTTCCTAGTATTGTTTATAGTTTTTTTTCTGTATATATTTAAAATATATGTATTGTTTCTTCTCTGCTTATATTATGCATGTTCATATATTAATTATACTTATTAATATAAATTCATGTTTTTTTTCTGTTATGCATTTTTGTTTGCATACTTTCATATATACGTTTTTAAATTAATTTGTGTTGTTATATTAAATAAAATGTAGGAAATAGTATTTTCAGAACGATAGTAGACCATCCAGTTCACTTTTTCTACATTCTCTATTTTGTGTGGTTTCTGAAAGTCGAATTGTATATGAGTTAAGTTCAATCTTTCTCTTCATTATGAACGAATGAGAGAGATGGGTTCTTTTATGGATATCAGAGTATCCTTCATGCACTGATGGCTTTGTTCACGTAATTCACTTCAGAGAGAGAGAGAGAGAGAGTAATAGGGTAATACAAGGTGGCACTGTATCTATGGTATGGCACTATTACGGTATTGTACTGAACACAAAGTAAGGATGAGTGTGAGAGAGTGAGAGTGAGAGAGAGAGAGTAATAGGGTAATACAAGGTGGCACTACACGTATGGCACTATAGCGGCACTGTACTGAACACACCACAGGATAGTAAGTGAGTGAGTGAGTGAGTGTGTGTTTGTGGCTCACCTCTCACAAACTGTCGTCATATCCTTTGTTACTATTTCTTTCATAAGTACCGGTATATGTGTGCTTGTATACTGTATATATATATATATATATATATATATATATATATATATATATATAGAGAGAGAGAGAGAGAGAGAGAGAGAGAACATATATTCCAAACTCTGACCAGAAGCGAGATCAACCAATATGGATTTTGATTTTGATTCTCCCAGTAGATACGTCAGTGAGTGAGTGAGTAAGTGAGTGCATCCCATGCTCTGGCGCCAGTGAGTCACGGTTTACTCAGCATTTCACGTCATAAGATAATCGTTAATGTCAACTTGTGAACTAATAAGGGTGAGTCATTTAATGCACTGGAAGTCATTATCTCAAGTTAATTACAATATATAGTCTGGTCTTAGACTCTTAACCCTTTCTGTACCGGCGACGTATTTTTAATCTTATTCTAGCAATATTTAGGCGATTTTGTGCAGTTTAATACAAAAAAAGTTATAGTCCGTTCATTCCAGTTTGGGCAAAAATCGTAACCTCTAACCTCTGTAGCTAAAAAAAAAAAGGGCTAGAGCAAATGAGCTGTCCATTTATACACATACTCCCTAGCCAAGTCTTCCTATTGGGTAGAAATATTATATCGATTACTCCAGTCCTTTTTGAGTTATGCGAGGTTAGGGGTTACGATTTCTGGCCAGCCTAGAATAACCGGACTGTAGTAGAAAGGATTAAGGGCAGATCTCCACTTGAGGGATTTTTTTCTTGACTCCTTTCTCCCTCATGTTTAGCCCCATTGTTTTTTTCTAATTTTAAGACGTTTGCCCCATTATTTTGAC
>CM064485.1:65782512-65847512 GCA_032716605.1 Paralithodes platypus
ACGATAGGATAAAAGAACAATATCATGTTCTCTAAAACACTGCTATTGCTACTAAGGGTTATGACCGGAAGGGGTAGGGGGTGGGGAGAGAGCCAAGGGTATCGTAAAGTAATAAAGACCTAACGTGTGTAGGCCAGACGGTAGCAGGGATTGATTTGGTGGATAGATGGGTTAGGGTGAATGAATATGGTTGATTGGATGGATGGATGGATGGATTAATGAATTTATGGTTAGATGGGTGGACGGATGGATGGATGGATGGATGAAAGGATGGATGGATGGATGAAAGAATGACTGGTTAGTTGGTGGATTGCTAAGATGGATTAATGATTGATTATTGAACAAATTAATGCAAAAGTGAATTAATGAATGAGTTTGTGGTCTGATCGATTATATTAACGAATGAATTAATGAAGCTTACTGATAGTTGAATAATAAAATGTAAGAATGATAGGCATGTGTAAATAAATTAATAATTATCTGGTTAGGTGACTCGTTAATATAGATGTATATTTAGATAATTAGTGCATAGATGATTCACTAATCAAATCCCTGGATAGAAAGAGAAGGATGTCTGATTATTTACAAAGAATACAAATGCAATTTAGTGGTTTGAAAACGCCTTTGAAATAATTATTTAATATATAAATTATAATAATTAATAAACAAATGGCACAAAAGATGAAAAGATAGGCATAAATGCAGAGAGAGAGAGAGAGAAAGAGAGAGAGAGATGGAGCGTGAGTAAGAGCGAGAGAGAGAAAGAAAACGAGAAAGAGAAAACAGAGATATAAAGAAAACGGTAGGCCTAAGGGGCGACTCTGACCATCACAGAGGTGCAATAAATCACACTCATAATTTGCATACGCAGAACCCGGCCCATAAAAAATAACAATAAATAGACACTGGAATAGCATTGTCTTGGTACAGGCTGCTTCACACGGATGATTTCTCCAGCAATTTTAAACCAACAACTAAATTCTGGTGAGATTTTGAGACTATTTTCCACTGGTATCGGTAACTAAGCTGAAGGTAGATTATCACCAGTACCGGAATATTTATATAATCATAATTCACAAGCCGCCAGATCATATTTGCCGAGAAAAAATGCCGAAATCATGCTCGTGTAAATCCGAATCAACGCTGACGCTGTATGTGTGTTCGTTATTTAGGCTCTGTTTCGTTATAGAGTTAACATCTGCTGACAGTGTTACCAGTTAACGGTTTGGGAGGTGAACTTTTTCTCAGTGTTGTCAATTAAAGAATATGTATACATATACTATATATATATATATATATATATATATATATATATATATATATGTGTTTCTAGTCTCTCAGTGGGGATCGAACCATAGACCATCAGGACGATAGCCGACGCTTTAATCAATTACACCACGGCAGTCTAAAAGACACTCCGCCTTCTATCCTATTTATGTTAGGGAGAAGGGAAACCCACTAGGCGAATATATTTAAATTCAAACCTAGTTGTAGGATCCATATTTCCAGAATACCATACACGGATTTTTCAGTGTCCCGACGCAACTCGGGTCGAAATTGATTTCATTTAATCTCTGACCGTTTTGGTGGGGTCAGTACTCAAGGTATTAGTGAGTTGGGCCTATAATTTGGCCTTGTAATTGGGGTTGGGTGTGACAGGGATCTGCCTTGTATGGGCCGATCGGCTTTTTGCAGACTCCCATTTTCTTATGTTCTTTTATATATATATATATATATATATTGAGAATATATCACAAATACACGTGAGCCACTAAATGTTTCTAGTCTCTCAGTGGGGATCGAACCATCGACCATCAGGACGATAGCCGACGCTTTAATCAATTACACCACGGCAGTCTAAAAGACACTCAGCCTTCTATCCTATTTAGGCCTATGTTAGGGAGAAGGGAACCCCACTAGGCGAATATATTTCAATTCAAACCTAGTTGTAGGATCCATATTTCCAGAATACCATACACGGATTTTTGAGTGTCCCGACGCAACTCGGGTCGAAATTGATTTAATTTAATTCTAACCCACAAAGCATGCGAGTTACAAATATTGAGAATATATCACAAATACACGTGAGCCACTAAATGCTTCTAGTCTCTCAGTGGGGATCGAACCATCGACCATCAGGACGATAGCCGACAATCAATTTCGACCCGAGTTGCGTCGGGACACTCAAAAATCCGTGTATGGTATTCTGGAAATATGGATCCTACAACTAGATTTGAAATGAAATATATTCGCCTAGTGGGTTTCCCTTCTCCCTAACATAAATAGGATAGAAGGCTGAGTGTCTTTTAGACTGCCGTGGTGTAATTGATTAACACAAGATAACGGGGGTCTGCTGAGCGCCGATTGGCCCACACCTGGTAGATCCCCCTCACACCCAACCCATCTCGTCCATATACCTATCTAATTTTATCTTAAAGCTCCCTATCGTTCTTGATCCCACTATATCACTTGGATAGATATATTTATATATATAATACATGTCCTTTTCTTATGGAGAATTAATGTGAAAGTATTAACACTGAATAAAACGGGCTATAAGAAGAATAAATATGTGAATGCTTGTGTTTGAATGATCAGTGTACGTATGTGTGAGTGTGTGTGCATGTTGTGTGTACGTGTATGTATGTGTGCGTGCTTGTGCTTGTGTGCGTGAAGGAGTCCACAGGAAATAAGCTCTTATAGTATGTGCTCGCGGGGGTATTGCCTTTGGCTTGAGAGAGAGAGAGAGAGAGAGAGAGAGAGAGAGGAAAAAATAATACTAATAATTAATACGAATATTCTAGCCCTTTCAGTTCGATGAAATTCCTCTTCAAATTACTCTGGCTACCATTATACAATTATTATCAGAGTTGGACGATGCTTCTTTAGTTTAATGAAATACTCTAGAATTAAATGTAATGGACGCCATAGTGTTGAAAGCTTCAAGCTCTTTATATAGCAGTAACTTTACGAATAATGTTTTCCTTCAGCCAATACTATTCCCAGTGATTTGGAGAAAACCATTTTGTTTGCTATTCTTATTTTCCATTCAGCAAAAGCTATGCAATATCTAAATTTAGGCCCGGACTACCCCACAGGGATCATAGGGTCTGTGCAGTCAATGTACTATATATATTTAACTCTAACTCTAACTTTCTGGAAGGGACTGAAGTTCTCGAAAAGAGGCTCCAGTCCTGACGCTATTCTTGACTTACAGTGTGCTGGCTTAATAATCTCGAAGGGTCGATAGCCTCTGAAATCCTTAGTTTTAACTAACTAACTCTCTCTCTCTCTCTAACTGACCGGAAGCAAGAAGTTAAAGGTCTCCGGACAAGAAGGGTGAGAGAGAGAGAATGTGTGTGTGTGTGTGTGTGTATGTGTGTGCGTGTGTGTGTGACTGTGAAAGTTCTCTCCCCACCCTCCATTTCCTCTGTCTATCACATCTGTACAATAGAATAACTACAATCATATCAAGTACTTATACAAAGGAAATATTACACATAGCTATAGTCTATTCATTACAATTAGGCCAAAGAATCTAGACTACTAACCACTATAACTGAAAATCAACTAGAGTAATCGAGCAAATCTGTCTACTATTTGGGAAGAGTCACCCAGGGAATAGGTGTGGAAATGTACAGCCCATTTGCTCTAGCCCGTTTCTAAATTACATTGGTTAGAGATCAAGATTGTTGACCTACCATATAATGAATATACTATCAAAAGCCATAAGACCCCCTATAGTAACAGATATCGGCCGACCTCCGCCATATTGGTACCACTGGGGTCATTATATTAGCTATACTCTCAAATATCTCCATACCCATAATACACATTGGGTAATACTGCTCCAGACTTATATACTTTGGTCTTCAGATCGAAATTCTACATGATTAGAAATATTATAGCCATCCATATCTTGATAGAGTAATGCTTAGTGCGTGGAATTTCGGTGTGAGTATCTTCGGTTCAAATCCTTGGAGAACCACGTGTATTCATTAGTTTCATTTATTTCCATTAATTAGGTTGATTTATAAGTTAACTGGTGGGTTGGCGATAATTTGAATGTATCAAATTCGGCACCAAAATAGCGCCTAGAGAAAAACGTGGCCCCTCTCTTTCTCTCTCTCTCTCTCTCTTAGTACAGCATGTTAAGAAGGTCATAGAGAACGCTGGCATATGAAATTGACTGCTTGCACGTTTCCTGGTACTGTACAAGGAGGTTGGAGCTGTAGACATCGATATTATCCAGAATTACCAGCTAAAATACGGTCGTAGTACACTTATACTGAATATTCATGAAACAAAATTAATCATACCTTTTGTCTATCAGGTTCATACATTTGTATTGCATTTCTGTTTGATATCGATGTTTACAGCTCCAACTTCCTCATAATCTGAATCTCGTAAGTGGTCAATTATGCATGGGAATTATACGTGTACTGGAACCTTCTCTGTGCTACAATCTTCTACGTAAAGTCACTCATAAAAAAATCGTGGATGTGCTATGATTTTCTTTAGGCAATTATTACTATCTGGATTGATTGTTTGGTTGAACTTGCTTTTATAATAATAGTATGCATTTTTTTGGAATTGATGTAAAGAAAATTGTAATCATAAATTCGCATTACTGTGTGTATGTAAATGAATAACTTTATTTTATCCCCCCTCAGTTACTAACCCATCTGTCCCCTACTAACTTCCTAATCCTGCCACGGACATTAGTTCCAGGGCAGCAGTTCCCTTTCCAATGTTCCCTTACCCACTCTAAACCACTGTTTGGACACTTGATCCTCAGTGTTTTGGAGGACAAGCAGCCTAGAAGGGTCACTAGACCTTTTGTTGCTTGATTTCCTTTGTACTCCTTTGTATGTGTGTGTACATGTGTGTGTGTGTGTGTGTGTGTTATTGTATACCTGCGTGCATATATTTATGTGTGTGCATATATGTGTATTCTATCGTATGTGTGTGTGCATATGAATGTGTGTATCTATGTATATATGTGTATGTTAGTGCGTGTGCGTGTGTGGATATGTGTGCGTGTGTAATATTGACCACCTTCATGTAGACTTTTATGTAGCTATGATGTTCTTACCACTAACTTTGAACTCGCTGTAAAGCCTGTTCTTCAAGCAGTAATCACCTCGTTTTCTCTTTTATGTCCTCGTTTTCTTTCACGTCATGGGTATCTCCTCTATTTGTACGAGCTCCCTCGGGATATTTTCATGTTTTTTCGGATTTTATTCAAATTTATTTTTATATCATTCTTCAGTATGCATTTCTAGTAGGAATTTTATGTTATAGTGTGTTTATTGTTACTAGAACTTTTGTTATTTTGACATTTTGATTCGATTTAGATTTTTCATTTTAATTAGGATTGTTTTCATACTTTAGCTAGCCTAAGCCCTATCTATAACGACCTCAAGCTTCTATATTATTCCCTAATCCTATAGCTAACCCAATATCCTAGATATTTACGCATGGAAATATGTGTGTTTTTGTATTTATATATCAATATTAGTGTTCCCTCGTTTTCTTTTATTTTTTATTTTTGTTTGTCTTTCTTCTATCTCACTCGTTCGTTTTATATTTTGTTTTTCTTCTATCTCACTTGCTCGTTTTCTTTTTGTCTTGCTTCTCACACTCTCTCTCTCTCTCTCTCTCTCTCTCTCTCTCTCTCTCTCTCTCTCTCTCACTTTACGACAGTGTTGCATCTCGTGACTTCCGGTGGTGTCCTCGTTACCGGCGGGTCGGAAATGTGTTGTTTCGGTTGTGCTTGTGTGCGTCTTATCGAGCACACACACATATGTACATGCACATATATACGTACACACGCTCATGATAATTTGTGGATCCCCTATGGATTTATTTATGCATTTTTCACCTTTATTTTGTATTTACTTTTTGTATTTATTTATTTTTTTTTTTTTTTGTTGAGGGGTGGAACTTGCTTTTCAATAAATAGTATACATTATTTTGTAATAGAGGTATATCAAATTGTAATTCATATTTTGTTTCCAGAGGTACGCTTCCATATTTGAAAGAGGTGAGGTCCACAAATTTCCATGTGGGACTGTGCATTCCCTCAGAGGCAAACTCTTTCGTCTCTCTTTCCTTCTTGCTGGGAATTAGCTCTCATTCAACCTGTTTCAAAGAAGTGTGACCGCTCTCAACCCTCCAACTATCGTCTATTTGCTCGCATTTCTTGCATCTCTTAAAGATTTTCTAAGCTATTTTTAATTCGAAATTTCTTAAGCCTTAATCTTCTCATAATCGACTTTCAGATCGCCAGTATAGTTCCATTAACCCCTTCTGTACAGGCGACGTCTTGTTAACTTATTCTGGCTACTATTAGACGATTTTATTCAGTTCAAAAAAGTCCTCCAGCAATTAACAGGCTTTGAAGTATCTCACTTAACCCTCCTTAACTACCGTAGATCCTTCTTAAACTGCACAAAATCATCTAAATATAGATAGAATAAAACTGAAAAGACGCATCCGGAACAGAAGGGGTTAATTTTCGAGGGTCACTGCACACACCTCTGACAGCCAATCATGTGCAGTCATTTTCATACGTATGGGGTGAGGATTTGCTTCCAATATATTTTGAACAGAGTATAAGCAATTGACCATTTGCGAATTACTGGCTATGAGGAAGTTCGGCCCGCAAACATTAATATTTATAAACAAAATATATAAAACAAAGTACCTTAGTTTGTGATGGAAAGTTTGATGCATTTCAATGTATGTATTCATTTATGCACTACACCTGTATTTTGGCTGATCATTCTGTTAACTATCGGTATCTACAGCTCCAACTTCCTTGTAGCCCGAAAATCGTAAATACAGTAGGTGATGATTTCCGCAGGCAGATTATGCGCTAAAGTTGTCTTTGCGAACGGCTTGGGGGACAGTACACAAAAACCACCTGGCCATTCATGCACGGCCACAAGCCAGGTAACTAACCCTTTCAAAATACGAGGACGTACAGTGGCGCTAAAAATTCATGTTTCAGCTGTCCCTACGTTTGGCTCGCTCTGTGCTGTATTAATGTCTGTCAGATGTTGAATAGGGTGGGTAAGTGGAAGAACATGTTTGAATATCTCACTCGCAATAAGGATCGATTGTTTAGATATTGATGATACCAAATATCGATCAAAATATACTTGGTGCCGAGACATCACTTATTAGGCCGACTGTACTTTCTTCCTTTTGTTCTGGTTATTTGTAGACGATTTTATTGAGTTTAGGAAGGAAATGTAAAAGTCAGAGGATTAATTGACAAAAAATATAGGACTTCTTAAAGAGCCTTCCTAATCTGAGTAAAATCGTCTATTGTTAGCAAAAATAATATGAAAAAATGCATTCTCGTATACTGAAAGGGTTAATTGGAATGCATCTTACTATCAACTATTATTTGCATGTAGAATAATATCTCCCTGGAATAGATCGCAAGGTGTTTGAGATACTAACTATTCCTTCAAGCGCTTTCTCTCTCTCTCCCCTTGGCTTTTTCCTTCATTCCTTCCTCCATTTTTCATCCGCCTTCCTCCGACTAGACTCCTCCACTTCCTACCCCCTCCCCCCATCATCATTCCCCTCCCTCTTCCTTTTCCACCCACCTTCTCTTTTTCCTCCTTCCTTCTTTCTCTTTTTTTGTTTACTTCTCTTCCTCTTACAGTATATTTCGTGTTCCTCCTAGTCTCCTCACTTCTAATTAACCCCTTCTATACCGATGATGTACTTTTCATTTCCTTCTGGCAACTATTAGACAAGTTTGTTAAGCTTAGGAAGGATGTCTACCAATCAAAAGGCTACAAACTATCTCAATGAATCCTTTGACCTACCATATATCCTTCCTAAGCCTCATAAAATCGTCTAAAAGTAGCTGAAATCAAACGAAAAAGACGTCACCGGTACAGAAGGGGTTAATGGTTTGCTTCAACAGTAGACATGAACTCCCGCCTTCTGATTATTCAAATAGGAGACTCTTTATATACTCACATAAATTGTATAGCTGGCACTTAGCTATCTTCACCATGCTTCCCTCTGGCCTCTCTAATTGTTCTTTATTGGCGTTGCGTCCATCTCTCAGCAATACCTTCGTTGCCGAGCTGTCAAGTCCGCCACACTATACTCTATTTTTTTCCAGCTGATCATAAATTGAATCTCCTATTAGCTGATTTCTCGATACTTAATGGAAATATATGAAACTACTATGGCTGTGTGTCGTATTAATGCCAAGTTTTCATAACTGTCTTCGTGGTGCGATGCATAAGGTGTTGATTTTCGGTGTGAGCGTCCTGGGTTCGAATCCACGGACTGCCACATGTGTTTGTAAATTTCATTAATCGATTTTAGGAGTATAGTTGGTTGTTGGAAGGAACATAATAATTAACATCATATTTCGCTACAAAATCCACCTTATAGTTCAGTTACAAAGGTAGAAACATGACAATTTACTCTCAGCTGGAAAAAAATAGACTATAGTTAGTGTGCTTTATCTTGATACCATATATGTTTCGTGGTGGTGGTGGGGGGCAGGGGGGGGGGCGTCTTTCATGGCTGAAGTTAATCGTGAGAGGAGTTGTGTGGGATTGGGGGTGTAATTCTTAAACAATTGTTTCCCTTCATAGCGACGTTAATGGACGAACAAATTTGGAAAATGCCGTAATCTTTAGAAATGGACATGCTAACCCGTCTAGTCTCAGTAAACAACGCTCATTCCCACAATATTTGTTCGGTATCAGGCACAGCGAAGGGAAGGATTTGTTTAAGAATACCATCCTTAGACCCCTAAGGTTAGTACAGTTGCATACATAGATCGCTTGTACGATCGCGCTAATAAGTCATGTCCCAGCTGGCATTACGTTTGGTTTGCTCTGTGCTGTATTAATGTCTGTCAGATGTTGAATAGGGTGGGTAAGTGTAGGAACATGTTTGTATATTTTACTCGATATGAAGAAATTACGTTTAGATATTGCTGATACCAATTATTGATCAAAACGTAATTGGTGCCTTTATTAGCGCGACTGTACACTTATATATACTTGGGACGGTGACCATTGGTAGATAGAAAATATTGACTGAGTATATTAATTTTGACTTAGGGAATGTGTCAAAATATTCCATCCGCGTTTCATAATTGTTCAAGCAAATGTGCACCACTTATAATTGAGAACGATTGTACCGAAGAGAAAGGCTATAGGATTGAATAGAGTCCTTCAGTAAATTGTAGTTGGAAGGAAGAAGTCTTATGAGGGTACTCTACTTTTTTTTTTTTTTTTTTTTTTTTTTTTTCAAGCTGACGGTAAATTGCTGTCTTCCTCTTGATTACGACATGATAGTTTATAATTTTCCCGTTAGTTATCTAGAAATCAATTGCTAAGGGATTCAATTTACCATCAGCTGGGAAATAAAAAACATATTATAGTAGTGGCGAATATGTGCATTATGTGGAATACTTGTTGCTTTTATGCGTTGCCTTATATATGTTATGCTCTCAAAAAATACCTGAAAAACTTCTCCTCGATTTATTTCACACTTTTATCAGGATTTTCATATACGAGAGAGTGAGAGAGCGTGTGTGTATGTGTGTGTGTGAGAGAGAGTGAGTGTGAGTGTGGGTGTGTATGAGAGAGAGAGAGTGTGCATGTGTGTGTGTGTGTGTGTGTGTGTGAGAGAGAGAGAGAGTAACCTGGGGGCCCCCCTTCTGGTGCTAATATCTCACGGTTTTTGCTACGCTGTCCACACCCCTTCCTCTCTCTCTCTCTCTCTCTCTCTCTCTCTCTCTCTCTCTCTCTCTCTCTCTCTCTCTCTCTCTCTCTGTATATGTGTGTATAATGTGTATACTGTATATGAATATGTATTACATGTATACTGTTACTGTGTATACTAATATGTACTGTATATGTATGTCTATCGTGCGTGTGTGTGTTTGTATGTGTGTTATTATATGTGTATGTATGTGTGTGGATCGTGTGCGTGTACTGTATGTGTTGTTGTACATATTATATTATCTGTCTCCTTTCTTTCATATATTTTTTTTTCTAGCTGTTTTTTGTTTGTGCTTAATTCTCTTTCTTCACTCTTCGTTCAATAATGTATTCTCTGTGATATTTGTCTCATTGTCTGTAATATCTATTCTATTTCATCATAGTCTTCCAATGTTTTGTCTTTTCCTTTTTTCTGTATTATTTTTGTTCTTCCTTCTTCCTTCCTTTCTTTCTTGCGTCTGTTTTGTTACCTTTCTATTTTTCTCTCTCGATAGGTCGTAACGTTTTTTCTTCCTCCTCCTCCTTCTTCTTCTTCTTCTTCTTCTTCTTCTTCTTCTTCTTCTTCTTCTTCTTCTTCTTCTTTCGTCCCTCTCATTTTTATCACATACTTCGATTGTGTTTTCATTCCTTCTTATATATTTAGCTTCCCCTATTATTTGCTTGTAATAATTATCTATATTCCTCTTTTACATGCGTTTTTATTATTTTTCCTCCTCCTCCTCCTCTACCTTTCTTTTCCACCTCCTCCTCCTCCTCCTCCGCCTTCTTCTTTGCTATCCTTTTCTATACATCGTAGTCAATAGATTAATAGTTTTAGATATCCAAACTGCCCCGTAAGGACCAATGTTGCAGTTTGTATTCCTTTGTATTCCCATTTGCTTTGTATCCCGTTTATTCCACCTCTGCGTTCCCCTCCATATTCCCTTCTTCTTCCTCCTGCTTTCCTTCTCTTCCACTTCTCTTTCCTCCTCTTCTCCTACCTTCTGCTTCACTTTTCTACTCTCCTTCTTCCTCCTCTTCCATTTCCTCCCCTTAATCTTTCTCTTCTTCCTCCTCCTATACCCCCTTCCATCGCCTCTTTCTGCTCCTCCTCTTCTTTCTCCTCCTCCTCCTCTTCCTCTTACTCTTCCTCTTCTTCCTCCTCCTTTATCCCCTCCAGCACCTCTTCCTTCTCCTCCTCCTCTTTTTCCTCCTCTTCCTCCTCCTCTCTCAAAACCCATTCCATTAATTAATTGCATTCCCAATGACTAGCAAAAATTCTTCTTCTCCTCCTCCCTTTATTCTTCTTCTTTCTCTCATTGCTTCACTCTTATCTCTTATTATGTGTTCTTCTCTCTCTCTCTCTCTCTCTCTCTCTCTCTCTCTCTCTCTCTCTCTCTCTCTCTCTTATTCTTTCTTTCCTTATGTAGAGTTGATCAAATAAATCAGTTGATTCTTGCTTATATATTTCACTTGTCCTTCATGTAGTTATGTCTGATATTTTTAATATAAAACAAATATATACATATACATATTTGACAGCTTTTCTCACGATAGCTGAATACAATATGGCATTAGCTGGTTATCTATATTTTATTAATTTCACCACAACACCAAACACCTCCAATGAAATTAATGAAAGCGTATATGTGATCCACTGGGATTCGAACCTGAGCTATCACACACACATTTTTAAACACACTAACCATTACACCACCAAGACGGTTAAAGGACATACATTTGCTCAACATTTCAGAATGTATGCCAGTATTCGAGGACGAGTTTTCTCCTTTTATTTTGGCTATCATTAAACGACTTTATTTAGTTTAGGAAGGACGTTTGGAAGTCAGAGCGTTAACCCTTTCAGGCATTTATGACGCAGAGGTTGCCAGATTAGCAATAGAGTTCTCTCACTCTTATAATTACCTCTCCAAAATGAGTGTTCTGCCCACAGCTAACTCAAAGACAACTGCAGAGGTTGAAGTAACTAAACTAAAGGTTTCTAAATACCCCTGATGGTAACAAAGGCTTTAAAGTATCCCCAATAGGCTCAAAATCGCGTCATATGTCGGAGAGGGTTAATCAGGATTCCCAGAGATCCTTCCTAAACTGCATATAATCCTCTGATATTAACCGGAAGATGATGACAAACACGTGTCATCGTACCCTGAACGAGTCAAGTAGTTAAGGGGAGATCTCCACTTGAGGGATTTTTTTCTTGACCCCTTTTTCCCTCATGTTTAGCCCCATTGCTTTTGATATTATAAAACGTTCGCCCCATTAGTTTAGCGATTTTAAGAACTTTCACCCCATATTAAGACCTTTCGTGCAATTCAGGTGTCGATTTTATCCTGGCGAGCGATAGCGAGCCTGTAATTTAGGAGGAACCGGCCTTCGGCCAGGACATTTTTCTACCGAAAAATGTACAAATTTATCTTGAAAGGGACTCAAGGGGGTGTAATTTTAAGCTTGATGGAGGTCTAGGGAACAAACTAAATACCTCCTCTTAAGATATAATAAAGTCTAGGGAGTTAAATATTACAATTTCATAAATGGGTGGAAAGAGGTAAGTGATATGAATAATCAATAGGTCTGTGATTCAAAGTTAATATTTTTGATATCATGTTGTAGTTCTCTTTTCATGACGAATACAATAGTTTGGTGGTAACTATAATACAGTACACACAGTCATGCACAGATAGATAACTGTGAGGGCTGGTCCTATCCAGAGTGAGGTTTGGCATCATCTACCCAACCTTAGCTGTTTCTGTCTGTCTCTTTTTACTGTCCTACTTTTCCTTCTACTCGACGAGACAGAGAAAAGGGCGAGAGAACGCAAGAGTGGTCCCAGACCCTGATAATAGCTACTTTAAATGTTGTTTCTGTTCGGGCTCTGTCTCGTGTCGGCCACCCTCAGCAATGGGGAATGTGCCTGAGTACATACATACATACAACTCTCTCTCTCTCTCTCTCTCTCTCTCTCTCTCTCTGTAATTAACGACCAGTATAAATCCCGGGCAATGACCAATAAACCAAGGATTTTCTGTCGTCATTCCCTCTCTTTATCTTACTCTTGCTCTCTCTATCTCTCTCGCTCTCGCTCTCTCTCTCTCTCTCTCTCTCTCTCTCTCTCTCTCTCTCTCTCTCTCTCTCTCTCTCTCTCTCTCTCTATCTATCTATCTATATATATATATATATATATATATCTTTATCTCTCGTTCTCATTTCTTTTCTTTGGGAGGATCAAAAAGAGTGAGAAGAAAGAAATTATGAGGCAGAGAGAGAGATAGATAGATAGATAGATAGAGAGAGAGAGAGAGAGAGAGAGAGAGAGAGAGAGAGAGAAAGAGAGAGAGAGAGAGAGGGGGGGGGGAGAGAGAGAGAGAGAAAGAGGGAGGGGGGGGGGGGGTAAGCCTTCCATTATGCCTCGTTTTCTACCTGACCTGAGCTGGGATACTAAGCCATTTTGAGAGCCCCGACATTTTCTTGACTTATTTTCGTATATTTCTTTTCCTTCGTCAATATGGGAACAGCTCTATATTTTTATGCGTTCTGCCTTGTTTATTTATATACGTATTTATATGTGTTATTTGTTCTTCTCTGCCTATATAATTGTCTTTGTTATTTGGATATTGATCAACTTTCGAGTACACGCTCGCTATTAAGGAAAACGACAACTTCTGGCGTGTGTGTGTATAACTGTATATATATATATATATTATAATTATGAGTAGTCTAAATTTCCAGTACCTGAGCTGACTTGAATTACCTATTTCAGAGTGATTGGATGGCACTCGTAGGTCACTCCGGCCTCCTGTCACTCCGGCCCAGCTCACGCCGGCCCTGGTCGCTCCGGCCTCTTGTCACTCCGGTCACTTGTCACTCCGGCCCTTCGTTAACAACAAGGAAGGTTGAGGTGGTTGGGAAGGTTAGGCCAGACACCGGAACGTCAATAGAGGCCAGGTTGATGAGTGACTATAGTGTGGTCATTATGAGGAGTAGAGACATTGTGACCTCCAGCCTCTTGTACCTCAGGAAGGGATGGAGAAATAATACTGTATACTCGAATAATACACTCTATAATACACTCTATAATACACTCGAATAATACACTCTATAATACACTCTATAATACACTCTATAATACACTCGAATAATACACTCTATAATACACTCTATAATACACTCTATAATAATAATACACTCTATAATACACTCTATAATACACTCTATAATACACTCTATAATACACTCTATAATACACTCTATAATACACTCTATAATACACTCTATAATAATAATACACTCTATAATACACTCTATAATAATAATACACTCTATAATACACTCTATAATACACTCTATAATACACTCTATAATACACTCTATAATACACTCTATAATAATAATACACTCTATAATACACTCTATAATACACTCTATAATACACTCTATAATACACTCTATAATACACTCTATAATACACTCTATAATACACTCTATAATACACTCTATAATACACTCTATAATACACTCTATAATAATAATACACTAACAATAATACTATATAGTACACTCGGGTACCATAGTGTTATATTAGCATCCACGTCAAGGTAAATATATATGTTATTGTTTGTTCTTCTGTGAACTTGTTTTTGATTCAGTTGAAATATTAATTTGAATGTGGAGAGAAGAGACATTGAAGATAATTGGGAAAGTGTGTGTGTGTGTGTGTGTGTGTGTGTGTGTGTGTGTGTGTGTGTGTGTGTGTGTGTGAGAGAGAGAGAGAGAGAGAGAGAGAGAGAGAGAGAGAAAGATAATGAAAGAGAGTTAATGTTGGAAGTAGGAAGGAAGTGATTAGGGTAAATGACGCAGGATAAGAGACAGTTAGATGAGAGAGAGAGAGAGAGAGAGAGAGGGCGAGAGCGAGAGCGAGAGAGAAAAAGGGTGGGGGGGGGGTTGATCAGTAGGAGCAAAATCATAAAACATGTTTAAGAGAAGTGTGAGGAGATAAATGAAGAAGAAACTAAACAAATAGGTACATAGCTAACGTGCACAAACAATGGGAACAAATTTAGTAAATGGAAGGAAATGGAGGTCCCTTGAGAGTCTTTACCCCTTTGAGTCCTTGCAGTCCTCCCTAAGCTGAATAAAATCGTCGGACGTTAGCGGGAATATAAAGAAAATGGGTTAATGGAGCTGATGTGAAGTCTGTTTCCTGGCACCCATGTTTGTTTGGAGCGTGAAAGAAAAACGAGATGTGGGAGGAGTAGAGGGAGAGAGAGAGAAGAGGAGAAGGAGGAAGAGTAGGAGAGAGAGAGAGAGAGAGAGAGAGAGAGAGAGAGAGAGAGAGAGAGAGCAGAGGAGTAGAAAAAGAGTTGAGTGAGAGGGGGAGAAGAGGAGAAGGAGGAAGAAGAAGAGGTGTAGAGTGAAAGGGGGAGAAAAGGAGGAGGAGGGAGAGCAGAGGAGGAGGGAGAGGAGAGAGAGTAAAAGAAGGAGGGAGGAGATATAGAAGAAAAGAAGGAAACAGAGAGAGGGGGGGGGGTAATAGATAGGGGAGGGGGAGGGGGAGAGGAGGGGAGGGGAAGGTGATTATAATCTCATTACTTCGCTACTTCCCTCCTCCCGCTTTGATTTTTAACTTGTTTTCCTATTCTTCTTTCCTTAAGTTTGCCTCTTTTTCAGTTTTATATTTTCCTATGTGTGTTTTATAAGGTTTAACTCAATTTAGTTTTATGATTATTTTGTTTGTACAGTATATAATTTGTCTATTTTACTTTCAAGTCCCCCTCTAGTAAGGTGTATACATATTATGTTGGTTCTGTGTGTATGTTATGCGTTTTTCTTTATCAACAATGTCCTTTTATTCTACGTTAATGCTTATTTATATACAATATTTCAAGTTCTCTTTGTCCAGTTTTATTTTCTTATTTATATAGTTATCATCTAATTTAATTTAATTTTGTGTACAACAACCTAGTCTTCTTTCATTACATACTTATTATCATAATCATTATGCTCTACTATTTTCCATATAAATGCTTACTGTTTTGGAGGAATATGAAAACATAGCTATATTATTTAGCTATTTTGGTTTAATTATGTTTGTTTGCGTTTTAGCTATTTTTCCTCCTGACTCAGATCTTTACTTATCCGTTTGTTAATTTATAATTTTATTTTTATTTTATTTTACTATTTACCCTATCCTTATTTTACCACTATTATTAGTTCATTTATCTATTTACAATAAATATATATACGAGGACAAATGAAACGCGAATTACAATTAATATCAATATAAATACGAGGATAAATTAAACGCGAATTACAATAAATATTATATAAATAAGAGGACATATTAAACGCGAATTTGGTTCTTCTTTTATTAATTACTGAATGTGCTGATGATTTGCACACACCCAACTCCACTAACCTGTGGATAGAAAGGTGAATATATTAGTACAGTTTATAATGTGACAATTATAACCACACAGACAAAAATATATATAAGCAAACAGACAAAATCTTATTAATACACACAACAAACGAATATAAACAAATAAATATATACACTATATCAGAACAAAGTAGAAAAATACACTTTTAGATAAACAAACAACAAACATTAAGAATACAGGCCACAGGGATATTACTTAACCCTTTAAAAGGAAGATGATTGTTATACTCTATTATTGCGACTGTTATTCTAGCATGTTAAAAGTGGATCTTGAAAACTCAGATGGCTACATACTTTTTCAGTTAACCATCTAACGCTGAAAGGTCCATCCTAAGTTGACTAAAATCATCTTGAGGTAGTGACAATAAAACAAATAATATTATCATCTGATTGAAGGTATTAACTCCTTCGGTATCTAAGGACATATTTGAGCTATACTTTACCTCTTTGATTCGTAGCCGATCTTCTCTCTCTCTCTCTCTCTCAAACACACACACACACACACACAAGCCACCATCCCAAATATGCATCATTGTCTCATAAAATAATCCCGCCTGCCCCTCCCGAGAATAAAACTAATTAGTACTTCATATAGAGACAGTGCTCAGGTGGCAGGTGCACGTGTACAGAGGCAAGGTGTACACAAGGGAGGAGGAGGGGGGGGGGGGGGGTGGAGTGTACATGTTTAAGGGGGGAAGGGGGGAGGGAGGAGGGGGAAGGGGGACGGGGTACATGCTTAGGGTGGGGAGGAGGGGGGGGGGGGGTTGAAAGGGTGTGCAGTCGTACAATCGCAAGATCTTGGTATTTGTCGAGTTGTTATGCCTGACAGAATAAATTAATTTTATCACCAACCCACCAATTAACTTACAAATAACCCTAATTAATGAAATCAATGAAACTAATGAATATATGTGGTACTCCAAGGATTCGAACCTCGGATATTCACACCGAAATTAGTCACGATTGATTTACGAGTGTAGTTTGTTGTAAGCTCGTTGACTAAGCAGATGAATTAACTACCGAATATCATAGTACATTCGTAAATCAGTCGTATTAACTACCGAATATCATAGTACATTCGTAAATCAGTCGTATTAACTACCGAATATCATAGTACATTCGTAAATCAGTCGTATTAACTACCGAATATCATAGTACATTCGTAAATCAGTCGTATTCGTTTCTAAATAATACATACAATCACATAATACCAGATCAACCTCAGCGACTGCATAGTTAGTAACGAAAATATATCAACAACTTTGATCGCGAATTAACAGAGAAGTATGTATAATATGCAATTTAATTAATATTTATGACGTATTATTCATAATGGTTGTGTGTTTAACTATAAACTATGTTGAATACATCTATGGAAGGATACATTTTAGTCAAAGGGTTAATTTAAGCTGTGTATGTAGTTAGAAAACATATAGATATTTAGATACATAGACATATAAATATTGAATGCAGACACACACACTGTCAGAAAGAGAGATAGATAGATAGATAGAAAGATAGATAGATAGACATACAGATAGACAGAAAGATATATAGACAGATAGATAGACACAGCGCCTCATTCTCGCTACTCTTTTTCTGTTATTAATAAGAAAAATATCTATCATGTTCTGGGCCAAGACGAGCCTTAATAAGAGTGGAATGTTTCAGTAGCAGTTATTAGAAGTCTGAGAGAGAGAGAGAGAGAGAGAGAGAGAGAGAGAGAGAGAGAGAGAGAGAGAGAGAGAGAGAGTGTGTGTGTGTGTGTGTGTGCCCATTTGTATGTGTAAAATATAGATAGATAGATAGAGAGAGAGAGAGAGTGTATGTGTGTGTGTGTGTGTGTGTGTGTTAAAAGGTTGAGAGATCAATGTAAGCTGATGCATTTCTTGTGTTCCATCCCTCCCTTGGGTTACACATGAACAAAGTGTGCGTGTGTGTGTGTGTCTGTGTGTACGTGTGTGTATGTATGTAAGTGTTGATGTGTGTATAAGCCTATGTGTGCGTATATATATATATATATATATATATATATATATATATATATATATATATACCGGTATATGCGTGCGTATGTGTATGCGCAGGCGTTTGTGTGTGTTTGTGTATATCTTTATAATGCAATATGAGGCATCATCATCATCATCAAAACAATAATAATAATACAAATAATAATAATAATAATCCAAATAATATTAATAATAATAATAATAATAATAATAATAATAACAACAAATAAAAACAAAATAATAGAAAAAACAATAATAGCGCAAAGAATACACGATGAGGAAAGGGAGCATGAATAATTGATAATAATGGTGGGAGGAAGGGAATGAATGAGTGTGAGGCAAAAATAGAAAGAAAATGGAGGGAGGGAGAAAATTATATAAAGAGCTTCGTGGGATAATGCGGCGAGGAGGAGGAGGAGGAGAAGAAGAAGAAGAAGAAGACAAAGAAGCAGAAGAAGGAGGAGGAAGAGGAGGAGGAGGAGGAGAAATAAAACAAAAATAAAAACATTTAGCAAGAAAAGAACACGTAATACCAGAATATACTTATGCATACTTATTTAAAATGATAATAAACTCAAGTAAGAATGTTTACTATCATAAAGAGAAAATCAGAGCTAAATTCGAACTTATTTTATTACTGTTACTTTACACGAAAATGTAATGTTTTTCGATGGATGTTATTAATATAATTATAAAAACATTCTCTCTCTCTCTCTCTCTCTCTCTCTCTCTCTCTCTCTCTCTCTCTCTCTCTCTCTCTCTCTTTAACTACCCTAGCTAAGTTGTTATAAGTCCGAGCGAATCATAAATTTCTCAGATAACCGGAAATCATTAGATTATGCAAATGTAGTGCCTCAGTTATCTTATAGTTGGCTAAGTATCCCCCCCCCCCCTGCTTCCCATTTTCTCTTACTTTATATTTATCGCTTTTCTTTCTTGCTCGTTTTCTTTTTTTACTTTAGTGTATTATGTTTGTATCTTTCATTTTTGTTTATAGTCTCTCACTTAATATAAATTATTCATTTTCAATTTGACTTTCTCTTTTGGGTTTGAGTACATGATTAAATTGATATCCAGTATTCGATAAATGGATATCAAATCGTAGTCATGTACTTAACTAAAGAAACTGTCTTGATGGTGTAATGGTTTAAGTGTTTAAAATTTGTATATGGTAACACAGGTTCGAATCCCGGCAGGATCACATGCTTTCATTAATTTCATTGGAAGATGTTTGGTGTTGGAAGTGAAATTAATATATTGTTATTATGTTTCACTTGGGGTTTTCCGTTTTCTTTCAATTCTATTTTCGCTACACTCAAGCTTATGTATCTACGTGTTATCTATATTTGTTATGAACCTATTTATATATAGTATATATATATATATATTATCTGACTTTGGTTCACAATTTTATTTATTTTATACGCTCCATTATCTTCGTTTTTGGTTTTTCGTTTGAAGTGTATCCTTGTACTTGAAAATATAACCCCAACTTCATTTTCTCCCCTCTTCCGGCACCCCATTTTCTGTTCCCACCCACTTCACTATTCACACCTACAACAATGGTCCCCTTTGGCTCTCTCCCCACCCCCCTCACCTCACTCTCTCTCCCTTTCTCTCGCCCCCCTCCCGCCCCCTCACTCCTTTTATCCCCCTAATGCCCCCCTTCCTTCCATACTCACTTTGTACTTCCTCCACCATCACCATCCTTCATCTTCTGTCTTCCTTTTGAGCTGTTATACACTCTTCCGATTAAGTAAGCCGAAACTCTTGAACATTAAAATCTATAATTCAAAGTTTGATGGAGGTCTAGGAAGGAAACTAAACAAAATAATATAGAGATACACAAATGAACAAATAAATACGCCCATCCCCCCTTAACCCTTTGAAGCTCTGACGCGTTTTAGCAGTTTATTTTGGCTATCATTTGACGATTTTACGCAGCTTAGGAAGTATCTGTGGGTATTTAAAGGGTAAATACTATCTCAATCAACCCTTTGACTTCCATATACCGTTACTAATCTGAATAAAATCGTCTAATAGTAGCCAGAAACAGAGCAGAAACGCATATTGGAGCTTGAAAGGGTTAAGATAGTGGGGAGGGCTATGAAGATCAGGGAAAGTGTGGGGTAAAACCTGAATTAGCACCCCTTACTGTCAACTTAGGTGATGATTACAATAAGTCATGGGAAAGGGGGGTGGGGGCGGATTCCCCCCACCCCCTCAACATCCTGTATCCCACGGCAATCCTAATTAAGCTCCTTACTGGCTGTTTTGATTAACCCATACCACCGCCTTTAATCCTTGCAGCACGATGACATATGTTTCATCTAATTCTGGTTACCAGTAAACAATGTTATTAAGTTTATAAAATACATCTAACACTCCAAAGAGTTAATATTATGTCAATAACCATCTAAATATCGTGGCTAAGTCTTAACCCCTTGACGCATTATGACGCATGTCTTCATATTTTGGCTATTTGCTGTCGATTTATTCGATTCAGGAAGACATTGAAGGAGTTAGAGGGTTAATTGAGATGGTCTTTGCCTCTTGGATACATAGAAATCCTTCCTAATCTCAATACAATCGTTTAATATATATATATAAGAAATAAGCAGGAAAGGGGAAACAGAAGCACCACAAACGACGATAGAAAAATGCCTAAAAGAGATAAAGAACAGAAGAATTTAAAGGATTGGACTTCAAAATGGCCAGTTTCAACACTCCAGTGGTTTGAGGGGGTTCTTGTCCTGATGTGATTAACTTGAGAGAGAGAGAGAGAGAGAGAGAGAGAGAGAGAGAGAGAGAGAGAGAGAGAATGCGAGTGGGTGATAGTCAGTGAAAGAGGTAGAATTAACGTACATGAATGAATGAGAGAGAGAGAGAGAGAGACAGAGACAGAGACAGACAGACAGACATACAGACAAACAGAGAAATAGAGAGAGAGAGAGAGAGAGAGAGTAAAACACAGGACGCAATCAGCCTCCCACAACACAGTCAGAATACCAAGTTGGGTAATCAAAGTAATTGTTGCTCTCTCTCTCTTTCTCTCTCTCTCTATCTATCTCTCTCTCATTTACTTTCTATCTCTTTCAATGACTATTACCCATTCTTAATAATAATTATAATAATAATAATAATAATAATAATAATAATAATAATAATAATAATAATAATATAAAATAATAACAAAATAATATCGAGTTTCCTTTTCCTCCATCTGCGTACAAACTCACACTCTGCCTCCCATTCCGTACGCGTTGGTCAGTTTTATATCAGCTGACGGTAAATTGAATTATTTTTCGGCTGATTTTGTTAATACTTAACCCCTTAGAAAATACGATGACGCACTTAATTTCCATTGTCTGGCTATTATTAGACGTTTTTATTAGTAGACGTTTTTATTATTAGACGTTTTTATTATTAGACGTTTTTATTATTAGACGTTTTTATTATTAGACGTTTTTATTATTAGACGTTTTTATTCATATCAGGAGGGTATATGGAAGTCTGAGGATTAATTGAGATAGTCTTTACCCTTATTAGTCAGTAGCCAGCCCTTACTCCCACAAGGGGTAGGGAGGATCACCAAAAGAAAAATGTATAGTCACCTGCAAAAAACAGACTCTAGTACTTATAATTTAACCAATTTACCAAATTTACCAATATTCCCAAACATCGTACCTTATTATTCCCATTTATTATTTATTCTTATTTAACATTTCTTCTTAGTAATATTATTCTTGTATTATATTCAACGGACTCTCTAAACCCCCTGGAACACCACCAAAATAACCAATAATTTCTAGCATCATATTTCTCCCCCCCCCCCCCACACCCTCCGAAGCTCGCAAACTTCAGAAAATATCACTTATTATTTTGTGAAGACCAGTCGGGGGGAGGAGTAAATGACCTCGACTGTACACACATACACACACACACACACACATGCTAATAATAGATCCGTGAGGTAAATCGTGAATTGCAGAAAATGTAATGAACAGCGAACACTATAATCTGTATTTCGAACTAAACATATTTATAAAACGAACCTTAATCGATATTTTGAGACACCAACAATGAAGAAAAAACTATTTTTACTTATTATCCCATTTATTATTATTTTTACTTATTATTTTTACTTTAAATTATCGGAAAGAAATAGCAGAATATATGCCAATCTATGGCACATTCACACACATTTGCTAGACAGTATATATAAATACATGAAAGGCGTACCGGTATCGTAAATTGCAGAAGAGAAACAAAAATAGCAGTTATCAGTCCCTAGAGCTAAAAATACATAGCAAAACTCGTCATAGTTAATATCCTAAGCTACGCAAAAAAAAAAAATCATTATATTTTAAGCTACCGAAACAGAAATCTGTTCATTTGTAGCACACCCACCCCCCTGCTCAAAATAAATCCGTAACGGAGATCATAAATAGTAGAAAAGAAATGAAAATGCGAACAGTAATCATTGTCTAGGTCTAGAAAAAAGTATGCAATCAATATCATGAGTTAAAGAAAAGAAAATGGGGATTGGGCCTGAGTATATAGAATAGAAAATAGAACCAAAAGATGAAACGGTAATTATATATATAAGCTGCCCAGAAATAGAGAGTATTAATGTCTGAGTAACACGATAACAACATTTACCGCGTTATTTCAAGGTCATTATGAGTTATATGATAAGGCCTGGTCATTATCTGAACCACAAACCATGGATGCACTATATATAATTCATTGGGGGGTGGCTTGCCCAGCATAAAACAGTTAAAAAAATAAAAATAAATATATACATACAGTATACTGTATATATATATATATATATATATATATATATATATATATATATATATATATATATATATATATATATATATATATATATATATATATATATATATATATATATATATATAACTAGCAATAGTCGTTTTATATAATCTAGCAATAATTGTTATACTAATTATACAGAAATATATCTTATTTAACCCAAAATAAGAGTGTTCTATATATAAATACAAAATCGCAAGAAAGAACTGCAATAAATTTTAAATGACCACGAATGAGAGAGTATCAATGTCTGGGTTACGCGGTAACAACATATACCACGTTATTTCAAGGTGATAGGAGTGATATAATAAGGGGTTATTATCCATACCTGAACATGGGTGGACCCTGTCATTCCAGTGGGGGTGTCGCGCTCAACATAAGACATACCAAATTATATATATAAAACTAGTCAAAATCGTTAGACTAATAAAGTAAGAACATTTCTTAATAAAAACATAAGAGTGTTTTATATACACATACCAAAAAGGAGAGAAAGGACAGCAATGTATTATAAGTTACCAAGACTCAATACTATCAATGCCTGAGTTACAGGATAACCATGTCATTTCAAGGTTATCATAATTTATACAGTATGATAAAGGGTTATTTTCCATACCTGAGCATGGGTGGACCCTGTTTATTTCGCGAGGGCAGTACAGTCTAAAGCAAGTGTAAGACTTTAATACGTTCGCCCCATCAGTTTGTCGATAATATAACCTTTCGTCCCATGTTCATATCAATATCAAAACCTTTCGTGCCATTTAGGTGTCGATTTTTTCCTGGCGAGCGTAAGCGTAAAAGGAACCGGCCTTCGGCCGGTATGTTTTTCTACCGAAAAATGTATGAATATATTTTGAAGGGGAGTCTAGTTTTTTTTTTTGTGTTTTTTTTTTTTACAGGTTGATGGAGGTCTAGCGAGGATTTTTTTTTTTGAATATATAAATAAATATACCCCCAAAATATAACCACTGTCCCCTTAACTACTTCATAACTGTTACATTAACCACATTAACTGTCGGCTGTTTGTACTATGAAAGGGCTATTATCCACAGCTCAGCAGGGGGTTTATCGTCCATATTTGTCATGGGGGTACAGGTAAGACCACTCTATAAATGACAATAGTAATATACATGGGGTGCAGATCTAGGTTACTCATTTGACTTTTGTTTTATTTTTGATTGTAGTTTTTTATTTTATTTTACGTCTTAAAACCTCAAAACTAATATGCTAAACATGAGGGAGAAGGGAGTCCAGAAACAGTGAGTACTGCCTCCTTAACTCTCTATTGTGATGCCCCTTTATTCTCGTGTGAAGGAAAACGACATAGGTAGGTAGGTTGTATTTTTAGATCATTGGTGTACATTAGTGTCAGGGTTTGCTTTTTTTGGTCACCATTTTATCCAAGTTTTCCTCAATAAATGCTTAGGGTTTCTTCTCTCTTGGGGTGCTGAATATGCATTGTCATTTTATTTATTATAAGTATTCATTTTTTTTTTTTTTTTTTTTTTTTTCTTTCTTGTGGTACTGAATATGCAGTCTTATTATATATATATTTTGTTTTCCTCTCTCTCTCTCTCTCTCTCTCTCTCTCTCTCTCCTCCCTCCTCCCCCCCCCTCCCCTTGCCACCCCCTCTCTGTAACAAACTACCCCCCGCGAGAAAATGGATTTCCTGTAATAAAATAAAATAATTATGGAGTTTCGGAACTTTCTTATCGCGGCAGCCAATCACAAGCCTTATCGGGAGCCAGCCGCGTCCGTTTCCCCGCACTGACTTTAATGGCCTCGGCTTCGGTGTGAGATAGGAGGGAGAGAGAGAGTATGTGTGTGTGTGTGTGTGTGTTTACAGTATGTGTGAGTAAAATTGAGAGTGAGATTGAGTGAGAAAGTGAGAGTGAGAGTGAGAGAGAGAGGGGGGGGGAGGAATTTGAGTGAGAGTGAGAGTATGCGTGAGTGAGTGAGTGAGAGCGAATGTGAGTGAGTGAGAGAGTGTGTGGGTGTGCGTGCGCGTGTGCTTAATTGATGAAAGAGTAGGATTGAGTGATTATGTTTGCATGTGGTAATATTTGAGTGATACGAGACACAGAGAGAGAGAGAGAGAGAAAGTGTGTGTGAGTGAGTGAGAGGGAGAGAGAGAGAGAGAGGGGGATTTGAGTGAGTGTGAGAACGAGAGAGAAGCAGTGTGTGTGTGTGTTGATTAATGAGAGAGTGAGAGTGAGTGATTATGTGTGTAGGAGTGAAGGCTTGTGTTTGAATTAATGAGATAGAAAAAGTGTGTGCGTGTGTGTGTGTGTGCGTGTGTGTGTGTGTGTGTGTGTAGGGATAAGAATAAAGAAAGGGATACCTCTTCTTTCGCGTGTATGTGTGTGTGTAGTGTATGTGTGTGAGAGAGAGAGAGAGAGAGAGAGAGAGACAGAGGGAGAGAGACGGTGGAATAAAGAGGGGGACATCGGGGTCATTTTTCATTCAGCGACTGACGCCCCCCATTGCTACCCCCCCCCCCCCCCTTACCCCCATTTTCTGCCAACACCCCCTCTTCCATACATTTTCTATCTTCCTTTATTTATTATGTTTGTTCACTTGCTTTGAGTTAACTAACTTTCTAAATTTGTTTGTATATATATACTGTATATGTCATAGTCTGCTGCCTACCATAATATATATATGTGTATTTGTATATAAACAGATAGATAGATAGATAGATATATAGATAGATAAATAGATAGATAGATAGATACAGTGTGTGTGTGTGTGTGTGTGTGCGCGCGTGTGTGCACGAGTTAGTGTGTGCAATTCATACAATGTTACATCCTACTCAATATAAACCTATATTTCTACTATTCAAGTTACTATCTATCTATCTAAATAACCATCTCTCTCTCTCTCTCTCTCTCTCTTTCTCTCTCTCTCTCTCTCTCTCTCTCTCTCTCTCTCACTCTCTCTCTCTTTCTCTCTCTCTCTCTCTCTCTTTCATCTCTCTCTCTCTCTCTCTCTCCCTCTCTCTCTCTCTCTCTCTCTCTCTCTCTCTCTCTCTCTTTCTCTCTCTCTCTTTCTCTCTCATATTTTCTCAATTTTCGCCTCTTATTTATATGGTCGAGTTTCCTCCCTGAAATAGTAATGGAGGGGAAAGAGGGGAGGAGGGAAGGGGGGGGGAAGAGGGAGAAGAAGGAGGGGAGGGGGGGAAGAGGGGGGAGGGAAAGATGGAGGCGTTTGGTAGAGATTTACAAGGAATTACAATAAATACTATGTATCTCAAAGGCCTTATATGTATATAGAATAATATAGAATAAGTAACATCCCGTTCTTAACATTAATTATCAATTACAAACCCCAATGTACTTGAATAAACTAATGAAAGCATATGGTCCTCCCGGGATTCGAACTCGGGACACCACACCCAGAACATAAGCACCTAAACCTGAAAAATTATATTATTGTGTAACACAAATTGCAAAGTGTCCAAAACACTATCAAATATATATTACAAATGTTTCTACTAAAGAACTATTTGTAATCTCCAAAGGGATTTTCTTTCAGTTACAAGAGATTTGGAATTATATGCGAGTGCTTCTATGTATATTCTACTCGTGTCAACTCTTTTCATTTGCAACCTCCTGTTATATTTTGGTTAAATAACCTCATTCAGTCCGCTCGAGGCTTCAAAGTGTATCGTAATTTATAATCGCGACTGTACGTGTCTAAATTTAGAGTAATGTCATGTTCACTTGCCACCAGTGACACGTGACCCGGAAGTGTTATAATCCCTTAATTACGAATACAGTTGTCCCAAGTTTAAATGCATCTGCAAACTTGTAGACCATATTCAGCAGACCAAACTCTATGCCAACAACGTAGATGAATAGTAGCAGTTGATGAAGAAAACCTATTAGTGGAACTGACAGGAATATACTTTGAAGAGGAGTCAATAATAAAATCTTGTTGCTGACTACCTTATATATATATAAAATTGGAGAGTGTGTGAGTATGTGTATATGAGCGCACACATGACTCTGAGTATGTATGAGCGTGTGTGAAACAAGAACTGGGGAATATAAAGAAACAATACGGAAGACGGCAGAGAGAAAGAACAGCACGAGTTACAATACAAGGGTAGAGAGAGAGAGTCGGTGAGTGAGTAAATGAAGAATACAAACATAAATACAAAATACAAGAATACAAAGGGGTGAAGAATACAAAAGGCGGGGAAAAGACAGAAGAGCAATGAGAGAATATCGGAGAGTACAGTCAATTAATATGTGTATGTGCTGTGTAAATGTGAGGGGACTGAGGATGAGCAAACGAATACATAAAAGATGAAGAAGACAAAAGACCCCAGAAAGAAAACGAGCATCCCGAGTTACGACGGTGGTGTGTTAGGAGGGGGCCCACCAGAAAATCGGCAGGTAATTTAACTTCCAAATTGTGGGACATTTGGCGGTAACTACGGGTGCAGCGGAGACACCGAGTTATTTGCATGGTCCAGACGACGCTACCACCACCACTATTACCACCATTACCAATACCAGTACGACCACTACTATTACTACCACCACCACCATTACCGCTACTACTATCATCGCCACTACCACCACTATTACCACCACTAATACTACCACCATTACCACCAGTACCTCCACCACCACCACTACCACTACTACTACCATCGCCACTACCACCACTACTAACTCCACCACCACGACTACCACGACCACCCTCAGTAACTCCACCACTACTACTACCGCCATCACTACCACCACCACCACCAGTAATTCCACCACTACTACTACTACAACCGCCACCACCACTACCACCACCACCACCAATAACAACAACCACAACGACACCACCACCACCACCACCAGTAATTCCACCACCACTACTACCATCACCACCACCACCACCACCACCACCAACACCAGTAGGACAGCATTTCACCCTTTATGCTCCCTTGGTCTTGGTAATCTTTCGTCGGGTTTGGAAGGAATGAAGGAAGAAGAAGGAAGGAAGGAAGGGAGGGTAATGGGTGGGTAAATGGGTGGGAAAGACATAGGATGTGTTAGGATGAAAGGGAGATAGATAGAGTAAGAGAGAGAGAGAGAGAGAGAGAGAGAGAGAGAGAGAGAGAGAGAGAGAGTACAAAGGAGTACAAAGGAGTACAAAGGAAATCAAGCAACAACAGATCTAGTGACCCTTCTAGGTTGCTTGTCCTCCAAAACACTGAGGATCAAGTGTCCAAACAGTGGTTTAGAGTGGGTAAGGGAACATTGGAAAGGGAATTACTGCCCTGGAACTAATGTCCGTGGCAGGATTAGGAAGTTAGTAGGGGACAGATGGGTTAGTAACTGAGGGGGGGATAAAATAAAGTTATTCATTTACAAACGCAGTCAGTCGCGGGTTTGAAGCGAGATATTTGTCTAGGCGGAGTTTAGAGAGAGAGAGAGAGAGAGAGAGAGAGAGAGAGAGAGAGAGAGAGAGAGAGAAGGAAGGGAGGCTAATGGTTGGGAAAGAAATAGGGTGGAAGGGAGAGAGAGATTGAGGGAGGAAAGGAATGGTAAATGGGTGAGGAGTTAGGGTGAGAGAGACATAGGGTGTGTTAGAGTGAATGAAAGACAGAGAGAAGAAGGAAGGGTAAATGGGTGAGGGGAATAGGGCGTGTTTTGGAGTAAATGTGGAAGAGAAATAGGGTGTGTTAAGGGAGGGGTTATGGAGAAGAGGGTAGGAAGGTGGTGATTAATAACTACAGTATAGCAAGCAAAATGTGTGAAGGGATCAACATGCAGAAGTTGAAGAGAGAGAGAGAGAGAGAGAGAGAAGGGGAGAGAGAGAGAGAGAGAGATCAACCATATGATCCCTCTGCGAAAATGAGGATTACTGAAAAAGACAGGAAGAGAGTGAAGGCATGGGGGCTGAGGCAGGAGGGGGGGGGGGGGAGCAGGGATGTGTCACCAACTGGGGGCAGAAAGGAGTGGGGGGTCACTAGCGGAGGGCCATGGGGGCCGAGGGGGGTATTTGGCTTAGAAAAAGAGGAAGAATATGATGATGATGATGATAATAATAATAATAATGATGACGATGATCATGAAGACACGGAAGAAGATGACGAATAGAAGGAGAAGGAGAAAGTACAGAACAAAATGAAAAGGCAAACGAAGAAAGCAAAACCAAGGAAAAATATGAATAAAAAAAAAAAAAAATTAGGAAGAGGTGTAATGATAAGAAAGGAAGGGCATATAAAAAGGAAGGAGGGGCGCAGAGGGGGGTGGGGAGGGGGTCACCAGCGGGGGGGCAGGGGGGTTGTTATTTGGCCAAGACACCATTAGTTGACTATGGGATGGTTGGAAGGGATGGAGGCTTTGACCGGCTTTATTTATGTCACACCAGAGAGAGAGAGAGAGAGAGAGAGAGAGAGAGAGAGAGATATGTGAACTGAAGTATCTGAAAAATGGCAGAGAAAATAGGACTATTGCAATAATTGTTTAACTCTCTCTCTCTCACTCACTCTCTCTCTCTCTCTCTCTCTCTCTCTCTCTCTCTCTCTCTCTCTCTCTCTCACTCTCACACACTCTCTCTCTCTCTCTCTCCCCCTGGGGAAATAAATAGTGCGAGGGAGAGACAGCTCTGTATTGCCCTCATCTGTACAAGAAATGGTGGCGATTCTTTACTTGTGGTGAAGATGGTGGAGGAGATGGTGGTGGTGCTAGAGGTGTGCTAGTGGGGAAGGAGCGGGGTTTGTGGTTGTGGTGGTGGTCTTGGAGCAGGGGTTGTGGTGGTGGGAGAGGGGTTAGTGGTGGTGCTGGTGCTGGACATGTGCTGTTGGGGAGGAAGTGGGGTTTGTGGTGTTGGTGGGGTAGGAAATGGTTGAGGTGGTAGTGGGGTGGAGATAGTAGTAGTAGTGATGGTGTTGGTGGTGGTGCAGTGTGTGTGGGAGGGTGGGGGGAGTGGTTGCATGATGGTGGTTATTCGAACATATAATAATGACATAAATACATATAAAAAGACGCTAATCAAATAGAACACGACAGTACAAAGATACCAACAAAGCACATCGACGAAAGAATATCATACAAATAAACAAATACATTATAGTTGAACATTACAGAGATAAATTACCATCAAGACAAACACAATAATATATGCGCCACTGAAACAAACGGAAAAACATGCCAACCACCATTCAGAAATAAACAATTACATCAAAGTATAACAAAAACAGCGTCCATCTAAACACATTAATGATATTGAAAATAATATATCATAAAAACAATCGTAAAGGAAGCACACTCAAGCAACACAGGATATCCAACCAACTCGTGAATACCAAGCAATAATATACATGTATATAAATATATATATATATATATATATACAGTATATATATATATATATATATATATATATATATATATATATATATATATATATATATATATATATAGTACATCTATATACATGCGTCACTAGTATATAAAGCACACAAACATATTCATGTCTGATCGTAAAATGAACACAAACACATTTAGCACAACAACCAGGGAAATAAAGGAACACAAACGAACACGGAAACATCAAAGCAATCACAAAAACAAATGTAGCAATAGATAGATGGTTTTGAACAGAGCAACATGAGCATTGAACGTGCCAAACAAGCTTTTCAAATAAACTCATAAAACAAGCATATGAAAAACAAATGCATTACCAAAAACACATAGAAAACTCATAACACAAATGCATTAAAACAAATACATGTATGAAAACAAATGCATAAAGTATCATATCAAAACAAATGCATCTAAACAATCACATAAAACACAAGCCTACATATCACACATCAAAACAACCATATAAAAACAAATGCACCAACTCAAGCACATCAATATAAACTCATATAAACACATCAACATAATTACATGAAAAGCAAACATAAAATATATATAACAAATGCATTATAAGCAAACATTTAATACGCATTGGCCAAATATATGAAAGACAAGACGACCTACACATAAATACGTAAAACACACATAAAAATAAATACATCTAAATTAAAAACATAATTAAATATAATACAAAATAAACAAATAGAACAAAAACATCAACACACATACATCAAAACATATACATACAAAAATCACACAAAACAAATACAACCGCACCAAAATAAACATTACAATAAAAACGTCTGAAACAACACATCGAAAAATTAAATCAAACAAAAACATTGAAAGAAATGCACGAAAACAAACACACAAAACAAACTATAACAAAACACATCAACCCCTCCAATCAAACCTCTATCAAACAAAATAACATAACAAAAACAAATCAAAACAAGCACATAAAACTAACTACAAAAAACGAAACAAAAACATATGAAAACAAACACAACCTCCAGCCTAGCAACCCATCAAAACAGCCATTATTATTGCTCTTTGGGGGAAAAGGAAAAACAAAAAAGTCACACACAGAGAAAATAAAGAAAAACCAATCGTCTCCCTCCAAATCACCCAAATACCATCGAGCGCCAAAGAAAACACCAAAACACCAATTTATTAGCCTGCCAGATAGAAAAAAGGACACATCTTTACATCTTTAAGAAAAAAAATATTATAATCATCGTCCCGAGAAAAATAGCATGGAGGAATCGGCAGAAAAGGCGCTCCCGAAAAGGTTTCCAAAAATGTTGCGCGCGCTTTTCCAAATTGTATCGTCGTCGGAAGAGGGAGGGGGAGGGGGGGGGGGGGGGGGGGAGGTTGGGGCTTCCGAATGTATGGGTCGGGGAGAGGGGGGAAAAGGGGGGTGATATCGATTTATAGAAGTACCCCCCCTCTCCCCCCCGTTATCCCTTCTCTCTCTGACAGCCATATCAATACATTTACTCCATCTTCTCTCTCTCTCTCTCTCTCTCCACCTTCTCCTTTTCTTTTCTTTCTCTATTTCCTCCTTCTCTCCCACTATTCCTTTTTTATTTTATTCTTCTTCTCATCTTCCTTTATCAACTTTTTCTTTTCTCTTCCCCTCTCTCCCTTCCTCTTTCTAGCATTCCTTCCTTTATTGCCCCTTCCTTTCTTCCTATTTCTCCCACTACATCTCCCTTGCTCTTATCTTCCATTTTCCCTCCTCCCCTTCATCCATATATCTTGTCCCTTCCTCCTTTCTCTCTCCACCTCTCTTACCCATTATCTTTCCCTACTCCTTCTTCTCTCTTATCTTCTTCTCTCTTATTTTCTTCTTCTTCTTCTTCTTCTTCTTCTCTCTCTCTCCTCCTCCTTTCAATTTTCTCTAACACTTCCCTCTTTCTCCTTATCTCCCTCTCTGTCTATTATTCTCCCTCCATTCCTCCCTCTCTCCATTTTTCCTCTCTCTTCTTTCTGTCTCCCTCTTTACCTATCCTCTCCCCCTTCATCCAACCTATCCATCCTCTCTCTCTCTCTCTCTCTCTCCCCCCTCCCTCCCCCAAAAAAAAAAAAAATAGAGGAGGCCTACTGTATCTCTATATACCCAACCCATCGATAGGTCTACACTCTCACCCTGTGGTGGCTTTGGTGTTAAATTAGCTTAATATTTAACATCGACACGGTTCGGTACTTTAACCAGATTGGAGGATTCTTGTAGTTGCCCCCCCCCCCCCCCCCCACCCCGCACCCCCCAGATGTATTCCTATTGCCTACTGTGAGTGAGAGAGAGAGAGAGAGAGAGAGAGAGAGAGAGAGAGAGAGAGAGAGAGAGAGAGAGAGAGAGCAGAAATAGAAGAAGTAATATACAGAAAGAGAGAGTATGTGAGAGTGAATGATGGAGGGAGAGACAGAGAGTGAGTGATAGAAAGTAAAACGGAAAACAAATGGATAGCTAAAGAGATAAATAAATATAAAAAGTAAAAAATACAGTAGTCCCCCCCCCAACATTTCTTTTCCTAATAGGGCTAGTCAAAATAGTGTCTCCAAATGTGGTTTATTATGGAGAAATGGTACCGGTATTAACTTTCTTTAACTTTTCTCTCGATTTCGGTATATCAGATAGAGTGAGAGAGAGTGTGTGAGAGTGAATGAGTGTATGCGTGTGTGAAAGAAAGAGAGGGGGGAGAGAGATAGAGTGAGAGTGAATGAGCGTATGCGTGTGTGTGTGCCTGTGTTTGAGAGAGAGGGGGGGGGGAGATAGAGAGAGTGAGTTAAAGTGAGAGAGGGGGGTCACCGGGAAGAAAGAAAGTGAGTGGTGGGGGCATCATGTAAAGAAGTGAGAGAGGGAGTGTGAGAAAATAATGGTCAGGAGTTCATGATAGGGGCACACGCGAAAGAGAGAGAGAGAGAGCTCAGTAGCGGGGTGACAGAAGCAGCTGATTGGACGAGAGGGAACCAATGCAGCGATTGTGTGTGGGGGGGAGGGGGGCAGGATGGGGGGGATGTGTTGCGTATAAGCGTTTGTTTATGTCCTACCTGTATGTATATATTTCCTTCTATGTAAATATGTATTAGTGTGTGTGTGTTTGTGTGTGTGTGTGTGTGTGTGTGTGTGTGTGTTAGTGGGTGTTATTTATCGTATACGCACTCATACTTTCCTTTTCTTAATTGACTACTTGTGAGTTTCGGGCTATTAGGAAGTTGGCCCTGTAAACATCAATATTTATCAGATATACAAAACTTATGCCAGGTGGGATGGATTAAAAAGTTTGGTGAATTATATTTTATTTGCACTGTAAGAAATATATTTGCAAAAGTGACATAAATGATCTACATAAAAAGTATTTCAATAACTTATGTGCCACACCTTTGAATTACGTATTATGTTCATAATTTTTTATCTAATTAAGCATTAAATAAACCCGAGACAGTTATTTAAGACAAGTGAAAATCAATGGTTTACCCCTTAACAGATACGATGCCGCATTTGTTTTCGGGTTTCTGCCTGTTATTAAACGATGTTATTCAAATTACGAAGGGTATGTGGAAGTTAGAGGGTTAACTGAGATAGTCTTTACCCTTATAATTACCACAGATCTTTCTAAGTTGCATAAAGTCTTATAAAATGCGCCATAATCTTCAAAGCTGTTCATATACTTCGTCAATGTATCATAATTGTCCCTTAAAAATACTACACAATATTACTGTCCGCGACTGTACAGTTGGGGAGATGAACACACTAACCCTTTCAAGATCCGATTACGCATTTATATTCTGTTTTCTGACTATTATTAGATATATATAAAACTGGCACACAGTGATTATTAGATTGATTTATTATATACACACTGGGATAAAATAAATACTGACGAATAATTGAGAAACTTTTTATTACTTACCTTTACAAAACACATACAAAATATAATAAATGTTACATTATATATATATATATATATATATATATATATATATATATATATATATATATATATATATATATACTGTATATGGAAGCGTATATATACCTGCGATTATGAAGTGAGGTTAGTATCACTAACACTACTACTCATTGTCCATAGCACTTCGCTTTACAACATATTTTATTCCGCATGTTCATCTTTAGTTTCAATTTATCCTGATTTCTTAATGTTGTTGCAGAGTTGATTGCAGCACGTCGGTCACTCCTTCCTCTTGCACTGGGGGACCTGAAAATAGAGGAGAATAAGTATGTTGCAATGATTATAACACATTGCAATAATATCATCTTACTTATCATGGAAGCAAAATACATAGTAGATGTTTATATGAACAAAGCTACTAAACGCTAAAATGGTAAATCGAGTTAGCACGTGTCTTGATTACAAATACACAATTAATATACAGTAGTATTAAGAAGGTATGAGATAAATAGTCACACACACACACACACACACACACCACATTTAGAGAGAGAGAGAGAGAGAGGCAGGTGTGTCAGACGAGGAAGAAATACCATTAATCTTTTTAGTGAAGTTTCTCTCCTTATTACTCTATCTCTTTCTCTGTTGCTCATTTTCTCTGTTCTCTCTTTTGTCTTACTTTGTTATCTTAGTTTCTCTCCTCCCTATTATCCTCTTACTTCTATTTTATTTTCAGCTTTCCTCATTTCTGTATTCTCCATTTTCTCCATTTATTGTTTCTCTTTCTACATGTTTTTGCTAATTTCCCAACGTTTCTCTTTTCTCCCTAACCATCTCTTGTCATTCCTGTTTAGTATTCTCAAATTTCCAATTTCTGGTGATTTTTCTTCCTTCTCTTTTATGTTTTAATTTGTATATTCACCTTCCATTTAAAACAAGAAAATCATTAATACCAACATTAGCCCCAACTACCATATTTGTCATTATCATCATCGCCAACATCATCATTACCCGCATCATCATCATCGTCACCATTTCCTTCATCATCTTCATCATAATGAACATATCAGCATCAACTATAATACCCTCTTCATCTTTGTCATCATAATCATTCATCAGCATAGTATTCATTATTACTAACATGTAATCATCACCAACATTGTATATTTTGTATTTGTATTCGTTATTAGCTGTATAATCATTAGGTGTTCTTTATTTCGTCTCCTCTTTCTTTATCACTCCCATCTGTATTGTAAGTTCTCTATTCATTTCTGCCATTTCCCTTTTTTCCATTTTATTTATTCTCTCTCCTTCTTTACCATTCTCCTCTTTATTCTTGTCTTCTATTGCTTCTTTCTGTCTCCCCCCCCCCCCCCCCCCGGCTATTCATTTAAACCCTTCCCCTAATGTAATGTTGCAAGGTATCTTTAATGGGGGTATGACTAAGCACATTCTCTCTCTCTCTCTCTCTCTCTCTCTCTATCCATCTATATATCTATCTATCTATCTCTATTTATTTCCATTTCTCTAATTATGACACACACACACACACTCACGCTCTCTCTCTCTCTCTCTCTCTCACTATCACTCACTCTCACTATCACTCACTCTCACTCTCTCTCTCTCTCCAGATATAGACCGATTGGAAAGCTCGAGCCACGAAACTTATTCCATTATTCTATTAGGAGATTGAAGTATGGAGCCCATTTGAGAGCTCTTCCTCTCCTTTCGTTGGAAATGCTGCAAAATTAACTTATTGAAATATTTAAAAGGTTGAATTTGTCGAAAATATGTATTAAAAGAGAGGTAAAAATCGATTATTTGTGTTATTGTATGTCTCTCTCTCTCTCTCTCTTCTAGAATTAAGTCCTGATTACCTTTGGATTGTAAGGTTTGTGTGGTTATTGCATATATGTAAATCTACGTAAATATAACTCACTCTCACTCTTGTTCTCTAACTATCAGTCTCACTCTCACACTCTCTCTCTCTCTCTCTCTCACTCTCACACTCACACTCTCACTCTCTCTCTCTCTCTCCCCCCACCACACCACACCATCGATCAAGAGTTATAAGAGTTATGAACCCCGGTATCGGCATCCTGTCTTCCCCTGGCCAGATTAAAGACCCAACTTGTATAATAAGGGGTCTGTTGGGGGGTCTTTTGGGGTCTTTGTCTGGCGGGGGTCTTTGCTGGACTCTTGGGTACCACGGGGCTATAATAAGGGGGCTGTCGGGGGTCTTTTGGGGTCTTAACTGGACTCTTGGGTGTCTCAATTAAGTTACAAAGTCTGTCATTACACTGTGAAAATGATAAGTTCAAATGTAACAGAAATGGTACACATAAATGGTAAATGATCGGTTTACATGTTCATTTTAGTACACATAAACGATTGAAACATATTATGTGTGCCATTCTGTTGCACTTGAACATAATTTGTGTAGTTGGCTGATGGTTGATGATAATGATGATGATGCTGATGATGATGATGTAGATATTAATCGTATTAATGATTACCAATAATATGATAATGAGAGTAACGATGACGAATTGTAATTCTATTCTTCCTCCTCCTCTTCCTCCTAATGTCCATCCCCTCATTCACCTTCTCCCCATTTTCCTCCTCCTCCTCCTCTAAATTGTTCACCTCCTCCTCCTTCTCTTATTCCTCCTATGTCTCCTTTTCCTTCGTTTTCCTTTCTCTTCCTCCTCCTTCACCTCCTCCTCCTCCTCTTCCTCCTCCTCCTTCTTCTCATTCCGTCCTAGAATATTAATCTGTAGGGTGTGAAAGGTGTGGTTCATGTTATCATCTGGCACCCTTTGTCACATTATATTATTATCCTTCATGTGTGTGTGTGTGTGTGTGTGTGTGTGTGTGGGTGTTTAGTTTCTTCTCAAGTTTTCTTATGCCTTGATGTTGTTATATTTGACTGGAAACTCATTATCTGTATACAATTAGAGGTTATGGATGAATGTAATTTTTATAGGGGGCACCACGATTTTTTTTAGATGACCAGCTAGGTTCCTATTTATACTGCTAAGTGAAAGAGAGGCACAGGGCGTAAGGAGACTTGCTTGTAATATTAATTAATTGATATGCTGTGATTTATTATGCTATTATGTATTCTGTTGTTAATATTTTAATGTTGTGCTATATTGTTTTTTCTTTTGTTATAATACCTCTCTCTTTTCCTATTAGCTTTACATAACTATTATACAGCATATTGGGTAAATCTGGGACTAGGTTTTTGTGCGCCGTGTAATAATGTCGCGGGTGTGTGACGCGGCTCTTGTAACCTCATTTCCTTCTATACAGCTCCTCCTCTTCCTCCTCTTCCTCCTCTTCCTCCTCTTCCTCCTCTTCCTGTCTGTTGGGAGTGGGGGAGGAAGTGGAGAAGAAGGAAGAGGGGGGCTGGTAAGGAAGAGGAGGAGGAGGAGGAGGGGAAGAACAAGCGAAAATAGAGGGGGGCTGGTAAGAAAGAATAAGAGGGGGACGAGGGTAGGAACAAGGGGAAGAGGTAAGGAAGAGGATGAGGAGGAGGGGAGGAGCAAGAGAAGAAAGAGAAGAAGGAGGAGGAGGGGAGGAGCAAGAGAAGAAAGACAAGGAGGAGGAGGAGGGGAGGAGCAAGAGAAGAAAGAGGAGGGGGGGGGGGAGCTAAGGAAGAAGAGAAAAAAGAGGGGGGCATTGATTTGATTTGATGTGTTTATTATGCACCAAAAGGAAACATTACAAAGGCACACACAATGGGCCCTCCAGGTACTATAGGCTTCCTGATTGCGTAGTCCACATATTACGTAGTCCACATATAGCGGAGTTTATCATCGACTTGTAGAAAATGTATTCGTAACGGACAATAGACATAATAAGGTCCATATATACTTAATTTATTATAGGTAGAACAGAAATTATAACCCCTAATATACTGAATGTGACTCCAAATGGGCTAGAGCAAATAGGCTGTAAATGTTCACACCTATTTCCTGGTTGACTCTTCCTAAATGGTAGAACTATTAGCTCGATTACTCTAATGGCGTTTGAGTTACAGAGGTTAAGGGTCACGATTTCAGGCATACCTATAATTAATGGACTATAGGTATCTCCTATGAGATTTGAAGATGATTAGGATCAAAATAAAAAACGAAGATATCAGTATAAATAAAGAAATAAGTGCGGTGATGAAAATACAGCTAAATATAAAGAAAATATAATAGATATATGTAACTAATAATGGAAAATTGACGTAACATTGTCATAAGACGATAGAGAAATAATCAAAGCAGAGAGAGAGAGAGTGAGAGTGAGAGAGTGTGTGTGTGTGTGTCTGAGTGTGTGTGTGAGAGAGAGGAAGTGTGTGTGTGTGTATGTGTGTGTGAAAGTGAGTGAGTGAGAATGTGAGTAAGAGAGAGTGAGTGTGTAAGAGTGTGTGTATGTGTGTGAGAGAGAGAGAGAGAGAGAGAGAGAGAGAGAGAGAGAGAGAGAGAGAGAGAGAAAATGGTTCTCTGGTTAGGAAGTTGAATTCATTAATCACGATCCTGACGTCCCGTGGCTGTGTTGGTGTCTGTCTGTCTGGCTGTCTGGTTCTCTGTCTGGTTCTCTGTCTGTCTGTCTGTCCCCTGTCTGTCTCTCTATTGCCTATCTTCTCTCTCTCTCTCTCTCTCTCTTTATATATATATATATATATATATATATAATGGAGAGAGAGAGAGGGAGAGAGCAGAGTACTATATTTCAAAAAGCGTGTCCTGTATCAAGCCAGGCTCTCTCCGGCACCATTAAATCCATAAGAGGACCACATGCGGGAAGAAGAAGAGGAGGAGGAAGAGGAGGAAGAAAGAAAGAAAGGCGAGCAGGACGAGGAAGAGAAAGGAAGAAGGAATAGGAAGAGGAGGAGGAAGAAGAGGAAGGAATGATAACGAAGAGAAGGAGGAATAGAAGGGAAAATGGAAGAGGAGGAAGAGAAGAATAGAAATGATGGTTAGGATGATAATAAGTATGAGGAAGAATGGGGGACATAAAGAGGAGAAAGAGAAACAGGAATAGGAGGAGCAATGAGTAGGAGGAAGTGGAGGAGGAAGAAGAAAGAGAAAACATGCGGTGAAGATAAAGGGAAGAAGGTGAGGAGGAGGAGAAATTTTGAAGAGAGAGAGAGAGAGAGAGAGAGAGAGAGAGAGAGAGAAGAGGTAGGTGGGTGAAACAGGTGAGTAAGACAGGTAGGGGGGGGGGGGTAAAGGTTCTGTATTCATCTTTAAGAAGGCTTTGGTGCAGGGGACTTGTAAGAGAGAGAGAGAGAGAGAGAGAGAGAGAGAGAGAGAGAGAGAGAGAGAGAGAGAGAGAGAGAGAGAGAGATAGGACTTCAGAGGCTATCAACCCTTCAGGAATATCAATTAATACAAAACTAACTAAAAGAATGCAAATATAAACGTAAAACGTATAATACTGTCGATGGTGTAAATGTTGAGTGGGAGTGGGACGGAGTGAGGGAAGGGAAAGATAAAATGAGCGTGAGTGAGAGTGAGTTGGGAAGGGGGGAGGGTGGAGCGTGAGTGAGAGTGGTGAGGGGGGAGAGAGAGAGAAGGGGGAGGGGGGTTATAGAGCGAAATATTGTGTCTCCCTCTAACCCCCTGTGGCTATGTATGAGAGAGAGAGAGAGAGAGAGAGGGCATACTCCTCTATGACTTTTAAAAAATCATGTAAATATACTTTCGATAATGGTTATGATATTTTACTGTACCAAAGAAACTGTAATTGGAGAGGGAGAGAGAGAGCACTTTCATATTTTTGCTCCCAATTCCTCCATTTTCTTTTGCTTTCACTTTGCTTCTCCATTTTCTGTTTCCTCTCTCTCTCTCTCCTCTCTGCTTACTATACCTCCCCCCCCCTCTCTCTCTCTCTCTCTCCCCACTAATATCCTGACCCCCTACAGTTTCCTCCACCCCCCGCTAAGAACCCCCCCCCCCTCATCTTCTTAGTATTTGTTTTTATTGTTTTTGGTTCTTTTATATAGATAGGTAGATCGATAGATAGATAGAGAGATAGATAAGAAGGTAGGTTCATAGAGGGGTGGATAGATAGATAGATAGTTAGATAAGAAGGTAGATTCATAGAGGGGTGGATAGATAGATAGATAGTTAGATAAGAAGGTAGATTCATAGAGGGGTGGATAGATAGATAGATTCGTAGAGGGATAGATAGATAAGTAGACAGAGAGGAAGGTATAGTACATTCATAGACAGGTAGATATAGATAGATAAAAAAAATGGCACAGTACATGATAGAAAGAAAGAGAGATACATATAGAGGCAGACACAGATATCTTGATAAATAGACAACTAAATTAATATATAAATAAGACACGTGTGGTAAATTGGCAAATAGTTCGACAAAAACCTACCCCGGATGCAATTTACCACATTTCAACATTTGCAACAGAAAGACCAGTTGCAAGAGTTTATCCTGGCTGAGCTTACACGATTGTTGAAAACCATTAGTAAATTTGGCGATGTTGCATAATACGTGCAGTTGCAGACAGTTAAATTTCCCATCCATAAACCAACTAGTTGCTTATATTTTCGTTTATACAAGACAGCCAGCATTCTTCCCATGTTTAAGGAATACAGTATAATTATATTCTAACTGGTGAACCAATACATACCACAACTGTTATAGAATTCATGAACACAAGATTTGAACCAGTAGTAGGTTAATGTCCCGCTAGATGACGGCACTATACACGCAACTGCTTTTCATATTGAAGGGTGAAATTAACCACTTTCGAGTTTCAGGCTATAAGGAAGTTGGAGCAGTAAGCATCGATATTGAGCAGATATGTACAAATTATATGGGTTTGTGATGGATACAGTGTTTGCTGAATTTGAGCTTAAGTATTTATCTATGCAATACAACCGTATTTTAGCTGTAAATTCTTCTAACAGCAAATAAAGCTAGCACTGATTTAAATGATCATATACGTGATCTGCTTGCCCTCTCATTCCGACCCAAGTTATTTAGTTAGTTAAGATAGGACTTCAGAGACTATCAACCCTTCTGGATTATTAAGCCAGGACACTGTAAGTCAAGAATAACGTCAGGACCGGAGCCCCTTTTCGAGAACTCCAGTCCCTTGATTCCGACCCGTCTCCATCTTCCCCTTCTGCTCTTTCTCTCTCTCTCTCTCCCTCCACAGAAGGAAGGACAGTCGGGGAGCCGCGTTATAACCTAATCCAGACTCCAGCGGTTCCTAATCTCTCACTCTCTAATCACGTTGGAGAGAGAGAGTGTGAGAGTGAGTGGGGGGGGGGGGGATTCTCTAATTAGCCAAATGGTTCGCGAATGTACAGTACTTTCAATAATGGTTAGGATATTTTATTTACCAACAACAAAATAGTAATTGGAAAGAGAGAGAGAGAGAGAGAGAGAGAGAATTAACAAGATCCTCATACGTCATATATCTTAACTGCACAACCAGTCTCCCTTGAGAGAGTAAAGACGTCTTACTTATTAAAATAGAAAAGCGAAAGACTTCTCGAGAAATGCAGTAACATAGTTCCCTACGAGAGCATTGCTAAGCTGATTGCAATGGTATGGAGTTAGGTTTAACTTAATGCAATGTGAAATACTTAAACAGTAGGCTATAGGCTTTAATTGAGTATATTTACCATTTAGACTTTGCAAATGAAACAATAACTTATCTTATGTATAATATAGCACATAAACATATATACACACACATATACTGAACATACACACATATACTGTACATACACACACACACACACACACACTTGATCTCTCCTATCCTATTTTAGTCCTTCTCCCCATACCCTTACGTATTATGCTGACCGAAAAAAAAGGCAGCTCCTAGGCTACTATTATACTCTAAGTCTACTTACATTTAAACTTCGACTAGACAAATATCTCGCAACAAACCCGCGACTGACTGCGTTTGTAAATGAATAACTTTATTGTATCCTCCCCTCAGTTACTAAGCCATCTGTCCCCTACTAACTTCCTAATCCTGCCACGGACATTAGTTCCAGGGCAGTAGTTCCCTTTCCCACTCTAATCCACTGTTTCGACACTTGATCCTCAGTGTTTTGGAGGACAAGCAGCCTAGAAGGGTCACTAGACCTGTTGTTGCTTGATTTTCTTTGTACTCCTTTGTACAACTAGGCCGTACCTTGTAATTATCAAACAAATGTATAATACCGTGCCAAAGTAATGTAAATCTCTGCACGCATCATAACGTCTTCGGGAATATAATTATCAACACTTCATACACCAGTCTCAGTTATAAGCTCCATGTTGTAATCCTATCCCAATCCTTTTCCCTACCCCCCACACATCATGCTGCTCGAAAATAACTCGACATATCCCAATAAACAACGGAACTACTAATAATTATCGCACATCTGGCAGTTGTACCTGTCGGCTGGTTGCCATGGTGACGCAGAGTCACGGTTGCGGTTGTATCAGGTTGGACCCACAACCTGACTTTAGGTAATATTGTCGTTAATTGCTTCGTTTACAGATTAATTCAGCTTGTAGTGCTTCACGTGCATAATATGAAATGTGTAGTGAGTCTGCTGTTTACTTGGTTTGCCTGAGATATTCCGATGGTATTAGTTATTGGCCATTGAGTGTTGGGAGGGATGCTACAAGGTGTGAATATTATGGTGATCAGGTGGTTTATTGATGGTTCAGATTATTCCCACGTTACTAGAACATGTTTATTGCATTCATGCTGGCTAGTGGGTTGTGAATGTTGTGTTAAGGATGCATAATGAATATCCAAGTTGGTGTAATGGTTATCAAATTACGAAAGGTAGCCTAAGTAGGTAGACATGTGGTTATATAGTTTAATAACTGTAATGCCCGAGAAAATATCCCGCAACCCCAATAATGTACTACCCGAGTTGACGTCAGGTATAGTGTAAAATAGTCGTTGATGGGAAGTCCAATAAACTCATCACGTGAATCACCACGAGACTATCACCTGGTTCTTACAAATCGGACTAAGGTTACTATACTTTTGTACGTCCGTGGTAGTACAGTGGGTTAGCGCGCGGGCCTGGTTGACCCGTGATGGCCATGGTCACTAACCAACCTGGGTTCGAACCCCACCCAAGGCATCTCAAAACCTGTGGGTTAAAAGGAAGGTTAAACTCCCTTCAGAGGTTCGAGCCCCGCGCCAGGCACCAGGAAAGGTTGACCCTAAGTGTGCCTGGGGAGTTTGCAGGACAACAATTCCCTTCACACCCAGCATTTCAATAACCGCTGCAGGTTCAATATTTGACCGATATCCTTCCTGAGTTTAAAATAATCTTACGGAGGTAACATAAGATTAAATGGAACAGCAGGCCTATTCGATAGGGTATAATAACTTTTAATCCATTCAGTACCGGTGCCATCCTTAATTGTCATTATATTCTGGTATCTACCCGCTGAAAGATTGCAGACCACCTCAATTAAACCTTATAGCTGCCACATATCCTTCTCAAGCTTCATAAAATCGTCCAAATGCAGTTGAAATAAAAACAAAGACGTCGCTAGGCCTACCACTTCACTACCGCCAACTAGATACATGTGAACCCGTTATTATTATGAGGTAATACAGTCCTAGAGAATTATAAATAATTAATGTGTATGTATAATGTATGAGCAAGAATGTTCCAAAGTAATGACATCAGTTCCTAGTGCTGTCAAAGCTAAGATTATCATGCATGTGGCAGGTGTGGACTGTGTGGTTACCATAGACAGTTCTGGGCATGCGTGGATCATTCAGGTCGGGAGGAGGACTCACAAGCCGTATTTAGGTAATATTTTCGCTATTTTCTTGGTTACTTTGTCGATTCCGTTCGTGACATTACCCATACATGCTGCTCAATACCTGGTGGTTATGCTGTGTAATTTGCTTGCCCAAGATATTCTGATTTACGTGGATATTGAACATTACAAGAGGGAGTTGTCAGGAGGGATGTTGCAAGATGTCGAGTGTGGGAATGAATAGCACGCGATTTACGTATATTTCGGCCAATTCTTTCACCAACAACTATTTTGCATGCACCTTTCCACCTATATCTTCACTAGTATGCTGTGAATATGCTACGATGTGGTTGCACTTACGTTATTCCGGGTGTTATAGCTATTAATAAGAACAGGTGCCTGGAAGTGAAGGTTTTTGATTGTTACACAATGTTACTGCCAATTCTTGCTTATGTAGAGTGAATGAGTTAGGCTATTCCCGTAAACCTGATACTTAGACTGCAGTGAAAATGTGTTCATGCATTTTAATCGAGACATTAGGTATGTTATAGCCTATTAATAAATACACGTGTTGGTGATAGCAAACAACCTAACTACGCTCACCACACCAAGTCCGTTTTCGCGCCAAAATTTGAAGTCACTAGCACCTCGCCCTTGCCTCCTCCACTCCCTCCCCATTCACACCTCTTCCCTCACCTCGTTTCTCTCTCGTGGTCGTGGCATTGCAGTATGATGTCATGTACAGCCAGAAGTACAAATACCGTGACGCCATTACCATTTATGATAAGGGTGCGTAGACTAGACTAGGGTGAGGTAGAGGGAAGGAAGGGAAATTGAGAATGGGAGGAAGGGGACGCAAGAATGGAGAGGGGGAAGTCATCCTACCATGAAAAACAAGCAACAACAAATGATTGATCCTCAATAGGCTGTTTGTTGAAGTATAAGAAGTGGGTAAGGAAGGACTGCTACAGAATGAAACAAGAGTGCTCATTGGCGATGGGCTGGTCTATCAGAGTGAGACCTGAGCGATCTCTGCCATACCCATAGCTTACTCTGACTGTTCCTTTTACTTATATATTTTCTAAATCTCAAGTGACGGCGTCTCTTCCGTGGATTGACCTCCCAATCTACCAAGATTGGAAGCTAAAGCGTCACATTATTCCTTTGCCCCTCAACTTTCTCTTCATAATTTCTGAGGGGCACAGGGCCCTGGGTGGGGCTTTGGTTTCCCGGGCGTTTACGCACCCTCTCAGCTCCCCGCCATGGAGTGGCTTCGGTCACCCAGGCTTTATTGTGGTCGGCAGGGAGGGTTCTGTGGGGGCGCTCGTTTATGGCCTTTGCCTTACTCGGGGCCTTGGGGCTGTTCGGCCAGGCAGCTTGGGGAACAACAACAACAACAAGAGTGCTCAATTGAGCATGCACATGTTTATGTTGTGTGCAAACCTGAGCGATTGCTATTATCATTCTTCCAAACTGTTTTGAGCTGTTGAATTGGACCAACTGGATGAATTATGATGAATGGTGATGGTTGAATTGTGTTGAGTGATCAAACTACGCTGAACACAATTTGTCTCGCAGTTCTGTGAATATTGGATAATAATTTGGTTTAACCCGGCAAGCGCGATATGCCTGACGGAATTAGGCCTGTCTATAGCGTGTGCAATAGGCCTCACAAAAGCAAGACCATGACAAAAACCCGGATGTAGTATCCGGGCGTACGGTCGTCATGTTTACAGGTCTTGCGCTCATGGTTACGTTCCTGGACTATTTTTCTGATGTTTGACCCTTACTGGCAATATATATGATGATGTATAAGTCATGGGGGGCGTCTTGTAGGGAAGGATGTAGTATCCGGGCGTACGGTCGTCATGTTTACATACGTCGATCGCTCTCGGTTAAGAGCCGCGGTTGTTGAGTGGAGTGCATGCTTACATGTGAATCTGCCTGACTTTGGTTCGATCCCAGCCAATGCGGAAATTTAGTAGGTGTGGTAGTACGTCCTAGCATTTTTCACATGCTCGCACCCAGTTGGGGGACACCTCGACATCGTATACATACCGATAACACAAAACAAAGCCACTCCAACAGCTTCCTCTCCCTTCAATTTTCCTTCTCCCCTCTCTACACTATTCAGAAAAAAGGAAAGTAGAAAGTAGCTACGAGGTGCCGTTGTAAAGGCTTATCCCTCAATACCTTCACTAGACCTGACCCAAGTTCCCGTCTATTTTGATGGCTATTTTTTCGGGATGGATGTATAGTTCGGGCGTACGGTCGTCATGTTTACATAGGGCGATCGCCGCGGTTAACTTCGCGTCTATTTTGACGGCGATTTTTTTCGGTTATTTGACCCCTGCTGTCAATATATATGATGATGACAATATGTCATGGGTGGGTGAGGGCATATTATTGTATCCAAAGGCAGTCAAAATAGACGGGAACATGATTGCAAAGGTCCGACGCCTCCGCCGCCGTCATGATTACATTTGTCGATCACCGTGGTTAAGTTCGCATCTATTTTGACGGCGATTTTTTCGGTAATTTGCCCCCTGCTGGCAATATGTCATGGGTGGGTGAGGGCATATTATTGTATCCAAAGGCAGTCAAAATAGACGGGAACATGATAGCAAAGGTCCGACACCTCCGCCGCCGTCATGATTACATTTGTCGATCACCGTGGTTAAGTTCGCATCTATTTTGACGGCGATTTTTTTCGGTAATTTGCCCCCTGCTGGCAATATATATGATGATGACAATATGTCATGGGGGGGGGGGTGAGATATTATTGTATCCAAAGGCAGTCAAAATAGACGGGAACATGATGGCAAAGGTCTGACGCCACTACCCGTAGAGTAAACAAGGCTGGCGGTACGCCCGCACTTAACATTCTTGCCATTTTTTTTTATTTGCCCCCTGCTGGCAATATACTGTATATGATAATGACAATAAGTCATGGGGGTGTGTGAGGGGGCAAATCCCCGCCCTCAACCTATTATTGTATCCCACGGCAGTCAAAATAGACGGGAACATGATTGCGAGCATCGTTTTAGTGTAACCAAGGCGGGCGGTACCCCCGAATACTACATCCATGACGTATTATAACCAACGGTAGTCAAAATATAGCCTACGGTACATAATCACAAGTAGTGTAAACGAGGCGGACGGTACGCCCACCTGTGCCAAAAGTAAAATACAGTACGGTACTGTAGGCCTACTGTGAAACACTTTGAACTGTACTTGCATGTTTTTTGTCCAAAAGACCAGTTGTTAGTCTGAATCGGCTATCATGTATTCGGGTGCTCTGACTTTTAAAACACATTCCTAATGATAAGGATGAGAGTCCAATCCAAATACTGTATCAAGAAGATGTCTTCAACTTCAACTCAAGGTTTTGAGATAAGTTCAAAAGAGCTAGGTAAAGTTCATATTGGATGTTCAGTCCAAAAGCACAGTTCACTGCTTTTCTGGAACCATCAGGATACAAACTAGTTTTTTCAGTAACTTTGCTTGGTAAGATCCTGTGTAGCGGGAGGAATTGTTTTTCATATGCCTATTTACTTAGAAACATTGAACAATATCTTTAACCTAACCTAACCTAACCTAGTATATTAGTGGACTATTTATGAATGTAAAATTTAAAAATATATTGTAACATTACCAAATTGAGATATATGTACTGGTCGTCCCATTACACAGGATTATACCGTTTGCTTTTGATAATTTGTATAACCTTTATTATTACCCTTATGATTAGTTCAGAGACAATCTAGTCTGACAGAATTGCCAAATTTGTGTGAGTTCTGTCAAAAGTTTTAGGATGATTTTTCTTTTGTAATAATTTCTAAAGAATTTTAGATTTTTTGTTTTATCCTATACAGTCAATCCTCCGGTAACGCGCACTTTGGAAACGCGGATTTGGTCGCAATCGGTACACCTCAAATATCAAACATTTTGCTAACACGGTCAATACTTACACTGGCGCGGGGTCTAGCCGGGCGCCGAACCTTTACTCCCGACTTTCGTCATTTACCAATGCTCATATCTCTGCAAATATATGGCCTAACAAGTTTTTATGCATACCGGAGGTAGATATGATCGTTGCCGTGCATTGGGTGAAGACTAGAACACTCCACATTGTGTAGTTATTGTGTGAGGTGAGAATAATTACCGAAACACACTTATGTTATTGTTTGGCTATGTCGAGTGTGTGTGTGTGTTGTCATTGTGTACACTACGTGGCTAGGCTCTCTCGGTCGCCGAACCTTTACTTCCGATTTTCGTCATTTACCGATGCTCATATCTCTGCAAATAAATGGCCTAACCAAATGTTTATGCATACCAGAGGTAGATATGATCGTTGCAGTGCGTTGGGTGAAGACTAGAACGCCCTACATTGTGTAGTTATTGTGTGAGGTGAGAAATAATAGGACAGCGAGTTATGCGGGAATTCCGAAGTTCAGATTTTCGCCATTTACCGATGCTCATATCTGCAAATCAATGGCTTAACCAAGTTGTTATGCATACCAGATGTAGATATGGTCGTTGCTGTGCGTTGAGTGAAGAGTAGACCATTCTAAAATGTGTAGTTATTGTGTGAGGTGAGAAATATGATGGCGGGATTTCAGAGCTTCGATCGAAAAATTTCGGCTACTGCTGTGACTCTCTCTCCTTAACTAGCCTAGCCTAAACAAAATATTTATTCAGAGATAATAGTTGTTGCAATGGGCAAATCAACCCAATGCACATGTCAGATAACCTTTATGATTCATTTAATTATTATAACATAGGCTTCTATGGAGAAAAATTGGACTTTGTGGAAATCCCCAGAACACTAAGGTACGTTTAACATGTAAACCTATGGGTTCGGTAACGCGGTTTTTGGTAACAGAACACATTAACCGCGTTACCGGAGGATTGACTGTATTTTGTTTTGGCCAAACCATTGCAGTCTGCCAATATGCATCACCTCACTGATACACTCTATCCCAAGTCGTTCTCTCACCTCTGCTCTCATTACTCCCTCTTTCACTGTGGCATTACACATCCATCTAATCATGCTCAGTTCAGTTTGCTCAAGTCTTCGGTTTACATTATCTTTGATTGCCCTTGTTATATTACCATAAAACAGCACGCTTCTCAGACATGAAGCACACACCTTCCTCCAGTGCAGAGGAAGATGGTACAGGGCGAGTGCCCAAACCCGAAAGGGGTTGAAATAGGGGAGCTATCCCACCCGCCAAAGGTGGTTTTCTAGGGTCTTTCCTAGCTGATGCTGAGAGGATTGGGTGCTAGTCATGCGGTGATGGGCTGGTCTATCAGAGTGAGAGTGAGCATTCTCTGCCATACCCATTAGCTTACTCTGAATGTTCCCTTCGCTTCTATATTTTCTAGATCTCGAGTGGCGGCGTCGCTTCCGTGGATTGACCTATCTATTGTTTAGGTTGGCAGACTGGGAGCCAAAGCGTCACATTTTTCCCTTGCCCCTCAACTTTCCCTTCATAATAGTTAAGAGGCACAGGGCCCTGAGTGGGGCTGCACCATCCTCATCCCTTCGCTTGGGAGCAGCTTCGGTCACCTGGGCTTTCTTAGTGGTAAAGCTGGGAGGGTTCTGTGGGGGCGCTTGGTTATGGCCTTGGCCTTGTTCAGGACCTTTAGGCTTCTCGGCCTGACAGCCTGGGGAGTAACAACAACACCAGATATACAGGCAGATATATGGTACACAAGTGATTTTTCCTGTAACTATGCTGTAATTTGCAATTTGATCAGCAAGCTTCTGAAATATACTTTTATACAAGCTCCATCACATGTGATAAAATAACTTTATATTAGGTACCAATACCAACGAAAAAGTTTCAAAATGTTTACAAAATAATATTGCAGGTCAAAAGTTGCTGAAATAAGTGTTAACTATTATTGTTCTTAACACCAATAACTCCCAATGTAATTAATTAAAGCATTTCAATTTGCTCCTGCGGGGATCCGAACACAGGACACCATATACAAAACTTACACGCTATAACCATTATACCACCTAACTGGTATCAAATATGAGGAACTGTAGACTACCGGTACCAGTACTGTACAATGGTCTGTACTCCATAAACCACAATGCCAAAATGAGAATTCACTAACTACAGTATGGTCTTTTTTCAGATTTGAAATGTCATCAGTTGCTGCTACACCAGAGGTACGATACCAGTCCTAATGCCGATACACTTTTCCTGATATGGGTGCAATGAAACAATCATGACGAGGACCTGGATATTGTCAGGTATGGATATTGTCAAGCTTGGTGTGATATTTAACGCTTTTCCTTCAAATGATCTACCGGTAGCAGTCATTATTTTAATTTATTATCATTGGAGTTAAAATTTATATATAGGCCTATACCAGTGGTCAGCAACCCTTAAAGCTAGAAGAGATGAGAATGGTGAGATGGATGTGTGGGGTCAGGCTACAGGATAGAATAACAAATGTTGAGCTGAGCAGACGTTTAGGTATAAAGAGTATTAGCGAGGTGATGCGTACAAGTAGACTGGGATGGTATGGACATGTGGAGAGAATGGATGAACAAAATTGGGTGAAAAAATGCAGGTCTGTGATTGTGGAGGGAGCTGCACCAAGGGGTGGACCGAGGAAGACCTGGGATTGGACTATACACGCCGATCTCAAATTCAAGAATTTGACAAGTGAAGCAGCCCTTAACAGGGTTGCCTGGAATGCCACCATTAGGACAAGAGACTGAAACTGCACTTATGCGTGGAACACTCTGTCTTAAAATTTTATGTATGTATGTATGTACAGATGTATAGCCATTTTCTAAAAGTTTTATAAAAAATGTACTGTCAGTCTCAATACAAAAAAAATTGTTTCATCAACCAAAATCTACAGTACTGTACTTCAGAAATAAGAGAATATACCGGTACCCTACCGGTACTTCTGAACTAAAAAGATTATAGTGATATTGTTCAATATTCTGGTATTCACAATCTTAGGAAAGACATGCGTCACATTTCTAGAAATCGTAACGATTGCTACCTATACATCTCTTCGAAGTTGAATAAACAAATCTAATTTTGCCTTGAATTTGTTATATGATGCCTTCATTTTGAAGGAAGAATGATTATTTCTGAAGCTTCCGGAGCCACACAGTGTCCTGAAAGAGCCGCATGCGGCTCCTGAGCCGCAGGTTGCCGACCCCTGGCCTATACAATATCATCGTTAAAACATTTTGATATAATATTGTGACTGCTGTAATCTATCTATTGCCTGATGCCGTGATCCCCGAATGGGTGGCCATGAACGAAATGCCCCTTGCTGTAATACTATAGGGTAAATGCTTCAAATGTTTCTCCATAATTAAACACAGTACTTTTTAACGGTACTAAAGACTTGAAGAGCTCATTTATTAAAAATCTTGAAGTACAGTACTGTAGCTTGCATTTTTTCTATTAGTCCAGTAAGGTCAAGCTATCTAATACAACCTACCAGTATAACTTCCTACAAACACTTGATCACAAAACAAACCCCAAAAAACTCTACAAAACACTAAACAGCATCACACTTTCCAACAGCAACACAACACAATCACATGCTGCAATCACAACAACAGACTCTACTCCTTCATGTAAACAACAAGCAAACACTCTCATCAATCACTTCTCACATGTCAGCCACCTAAAACCTCACAAAGACGACCGACGTGTCATCCGACGTAAGAGACAATTCCCCACAGACCCTGACTATACACCCTTCACCAATCACCAGACAAAGCATATCATCAACAATCTCAAGCACTCACCCGCCTGTGGCCTAGACAACATAAGCAACATACACCTCAGACACCTGGGACCACAAGGCATACAAGCACTCACTAACATATCAAACTACAGCTATTCACACAACACAATACCAGACATTTGGAAGCATGGTATCATCATCACATTCCCCAAACCCAACAAAGACCCCACGCTACCCTCCTCGCACCGCCCCATCACACTCCTTTGCTCCCCCTCCAAAGTCATGGAACGCCTAGTATTACAACTAATTACACCCGACCTACCCCTAGCTCCAACACAACATGGCTTTAGGCCACTGCACTCCACAAACACACTTCTCACAGACCTTTCACAAAGAGCTTTTGACGGCATCAACTCAGCTAGACCACCACACAGATCACTATTAGCCACACTCGACATTAGTAAAGCCTTCGATGCCATCCCCCGCCACAACCTAACAAACAAAATCTACAACACAAACATGCACAACAACACAAAAAGGTGGCTGGCCAACTTCCTAGCAGGCAGATGTGCACACGTATCTTTTGCCGGTCAGTCATCTAAAATCAGAAACTTTCCAAACGGAGTCCCACAAGGATCCGTCCTATCGCCCGCACTCTTCAATCTGTACATGCACGATATAACTACACCCAATACGCCCCAAATAAACTTAGCTTCCTATGCAGATGACATAACACTCACATGCACACACCATGACCCAAAAAGAGCAACAGATCTCCTTCAACCCTATCTCAACACACTACATGGCTGGTGCACTACAAACAGACTTAATCTAGCCCCAGCCAAATCCACCGCAACCCTGCTCACAAGCTGGACAGGAGAACACGAATACATCCCTCAACTCACCATAAACAACACACCCCTAACACATACACACACACCCAAAATCCTAGGAGTAACATATGATACTCATATGACATTCAAACAGCACACACCACAAACATTAAAAAGAAACTGACACCCAGACTTAACGCCCTCAGGTCACTTGCTCACACAAAATTTGGACACAACAAAGAAACTACCACCACAGTATATAAACAATACATAAGATCAGTGATGGAATATGCAAGCCCAGCCTGGGCTTCTAACCTAGCTGAAACACATCATAAGACCTTACAGACTATTCAAAACAAAGCCCTGAAGATCATTACAGGCTGCACAGCTACTGCACCCACAGATCACCTACATCAAGAAACCAAAATCCTCAAAGTCAAAGACCATCTGGACATGAGAGGCACTCAATTCCTGGCAGCAGCCTCCACGAACCAAGACCACCCACAGACACCAAGATATATCAAAACAACACCCAGCACACGGTATCACACACAATTATTGTCCTCTCTCCCTCCCTGCCCACCCCGAACCAACTTCCAGAAGCACATCCATACTCATATCTCTCGCCGATCCATCCACTCACTCACAGACAACATGCAGCTGCATGCACGACCTCCCGAAATCCATCCTTCCTAATCCTCCCTCCCTCGCGAGGACAGAGTCCACCTGGCCAGGCTGAGATGCGGACACCATCCAGCTCTCCTGAGCTATCAGAAGAGACTGGATGACTCCGTTGTCGACGCCTGCCCGGGATGTAACACAGCACCCCATACCATTAAACACATTATAGAAGACTGCATTTCACACAATCACTTACGCCAACAACACAATCTACACTCAATGAGAGCTCTGTGGGAAAGCCCGATCGTGGCCATGGCCTTCCTCAGGGACTCGGGGCTGTTCGGCCAGGCAGCTTAGGGAACAACAACAACAACAACTACCAATATCGCCAAAACAACCACCACAATCGTTAAAACATTCAGAACAATTACCACAATCGTCAAAGCAACCACCACAACTACTACAATCACCAAAACAACCAACACAACTACAAGAATCGCCAAACCAACCACCACAACTACCACAATCGCCACCACTACCACTACAGCTACCACAATCACCAAACCAACCACCACAACTACCACAATCGCCACCACTACCACCACAGCTACCACAACTACCACAATCGCCACCACTGCCACCACAACTACCACAATCACCACCACTACCACAGCTACCACCATCAGTAATTATATTAACCACAATTCCTACCTTTCATTATCTCTCATTAGGGCCAATCACTGCGGGGGGGGGGGAGAAGATATATAGATAGATAGGTAGAAAGATAGATAGATAGATACATTGATAGAGACCGATACAGGTAGATATAAAATATATACTGTATTGTATATATATATATATATATATGGATATATGCCAAAGTGAGAGGGAGAGAAAGAGAAAAAAAAAAAGCAAGGTGGGCTCCCTTAACCCCACTACAACCCCCGACCAACTCCGGCACTCCAAAAAAGATCAATGGTATAAAAAGGTATATACAGAAATTTAGCATCATACTGCATACTGGAATTTGTTGTTATATAATGAAGGTATATACATAAATTTCGCATCATACCACATACTGAAAACAAAATGGTATACAATAGGTATATGCAAACATTGAACATCATACCACATACTGGGGGAAGAAATCAATGGTATAAAAAGTATATAAAACAAATTGAGCTTAGTGATAGTGAATTACCTTTATATCCTTACATTAACCCCTTCTGTACCGGCGACGTCTTTAATATTATATTCTAGCTATACTTAGAGGATTGTGTGCAGTTTAAGAAGGATCTGTGGTAGTAAAAAGAGTTGAGTGAGATGGTTCGAAGCCTGTTAATAGCTGGAGACCCTTTGAACCCGAATAACATCGTCTAATAATAGCCAGAATAAAGTTAAAAGACGTCGCCGGTACAGAAGGGGTTAAATGGGTTTACTACTCCCAATACACCTTTATATGGGTATATTACCAAATTTTGACAACCTTTTCATACTTTCCTTAAACCCTTATTTTTGTTTACAGTGGGCTATCAGAGGCGTTATGTATATATTGTATATAATTATGTACTCTAACAAATGGAATTATCTTTATAATAATATTATTATTTATTACATTAATCTACACCAGTTCAAATGTATAGTAAATGGAAACTAGTAATTTAATCTTTATTATATACCTTTTTATATATATATATATATATATATATATATATATATATATATATATACGACTATCTATATATCATATAATATAATTATCAGGTATATATATATATATATATATATTATTATATATGATAGAGAGATAGAGATCCGCGTGGCTATTTTTGGTTAATAGTTAATTAAACTAAGCCTGCTTGAAGGGAGGAGGAATGGGGGGGGGGAGAGAAAATTAACAAATAGAAAAGATGAGATGCATAAGTAGGAGTAGAGCAATAAGTAAAGAAAGATGAGATGCATAAGTAGGAGTAGAGCAATAAGTAAAGAAAGATGAGATGCATAAGTAGGAGTAGAGCAATAAGTAAAGAAAGAGAGGAAGTGGATAATACATAATTGGGTAAATAGAGAACAGAGGTAGGCAGAAGAGAGGAGAGAGGAATAGCAAGAGATAGAACACAAGCAAGGATAGAGGGAAGGATTATTATGAGAAAGATAAGAGGAATAAGGAAGCGAGGCGAGAGGAATAGCAAGAGATAGAACACAAGCAAGGATAGAGGGAAGGATTATTATGAGAAAGATAAGAGGAATAAGGAAGAGAGGAGAGAGGAATAGCAAGAGATAGAACACAAGCAAGGATAGAGGGAAGGATTATTATGAGAAAGATAAGAGGAATAAGGAAGAGAGGAGAGAGGAATAGCAAGAGATAGAACACAAGCAAGGATAGAGGGAAGGATTATTATGAGAAAGATAAGAGGAATAAGGAAGAGAGGAGAGAGGAAGGGAGACGATTAAGTAGATAAATCGATAGAGAGATAGATAGATAGAGAGAGAGAGAGAGCGAGAGAGAGAGGCGGGGGGGGGGGGGCTACTAATATGAGTAGACAGATTTTAAAAGATGAGCAAACAATGGAAAATAAAAGTTAAAAGAGCGTAGCGTAGTGCACAATATATAATATATATATATATATATATATATATATATATATATATATATAGAGAGAGAGAGAGAGAGAGAGAGAGAGGGAGAAGTAGCGATGGACGCAGCGAAAGGTGAAAGGGAGGGGTTTGTACTGTAAACAAAAATAAATAATAATAATTTTATACATATCAGCTGACAGATAATTGTATAGACAGAGGGAGTAATAGATTAGTTCAGAAAAAAGATGGTCGAAATGTGAGAAAATCTATCAACCATATTTGTGTTTAATTAAAAAATTGGTGATAGATTTATATTGGCAATGCGGATCATTAATTATTTGCTAATGGTACGTGCTAATGGAGTCATGCTAAACTAATTAGTAAAGTTTGGTGATTAATATAGTGGTGGGGGTGGTGCCTCTCTCTCTCTCTCTCTCTCTCTCTCTCTCTCTCTCTCTCTCTCTCTCTCTCTCTCTCTCTCTCTCTCTCTCTCACACTTTTTTTAGTCTCTCAGTCGCACACACAATTTATCTGACTCTTACTCACACAAACACACTCACTCTCTCTCTCTTATACGCACTCACTCACACACTCTATTTCTCTCTCTCTCTCTCTCTCTCTCTCTCTCTCACTCTCTCTCTCTCACTCTCTCTCTCTCTCTCTCTCTCTCTCTCTCTCTCTCTCTCTCTCTCTCTCTCTCTCTCTCTCTATCTCTTTATAGCAGTAAGGAGATAGTAGTTAAGCTCTCTATATCGATCTAATATGACCACTTCTGGAATATGCCTTGGTCTCCAGCACTCAAGAAAAGTATACGACTAGAAAGAATGAAGGATGAGCTACTAGAATCGGTTGAGAGCTCTAAGTAGCTTTTCATAAACCAAACCTTAGGCAATTTTGTTTTTGTGACCATAATATTGCTTTACTAATTATAAAGATGTATTTGCAAATGTTCTTTATTTACTTGGTTCATAGTTCGAGTTATTTAGTATGCGCAAGATTTAAGTATAGATATTTATAATTAATATGTTCTAAACAATGAATTTATATTGTCAGTAGCCTATATGCGACACTTATTTAAACATCTTATATATTAATAGTGAACGCGAGACTGGATATGATAATAAATGTGCCTTAAGGGGACGTTATTTTCTTTGTTTATGTATTTTGAGTTATTACCAGTATATATCTTTGTTTGTGTATTTTGAGTTATTACCGGTATATATCTTTGTTTATGTATTTTGAGTTATTACCAGTATATATCTTTGTTTGTGTATTTTGAGTTATTACCGGTATATATCTTTGTTTATGTATTTTGAGTTATTACCGGTATATATCTTTGTTTATGTATTTTGAGTTATTACCGGTATATATCTTTGTTTATGTATTTTGAGTTATTACCGGTATATCTTTGTTTATGTATTTTGAGTTATTACCGGTATATATCTTTGTTTATGTATTTTGAGTTATTACCGGTATATATCTTTGTTTATGTATTTTGAGTTATACCGGTATATATCTTTGTTTATGTATATTTTGAGTTATTACCGGTATATATCTTTGTATTTTGAGTTATGTATATATCTTTGTTTATGTATTTTGAGTTATTACCGGTATATATCTTTGTTTATGTATTTTGAGTTATTACCGGTATATATCTTTGTTTATGTATTTTGAGTTATTACCGGTATATATCTTTGTTTTGGTTTGCCCCCTCGACCTCTATCAAGCTTAAGGGCAGATCCTTCACTTTTTGGTCCAGTTTTTCATTTATTTATTATTTTTCTAGTTTCCTCGCTAGACCTCCATCAAGCTTAAAAAGACGCCTTCTAGACCTCCTTTCAAGACAAATTTGTACATTTTTCGGTAGAAAATGTCCCGGCCGAAGGCCGGTTCCTCTTAAATTACAGGCTCGCTATCGCTCGCCAAGAAAAAATCGACACCTAAATGGCAGGAAAGGTCTTAAAATGACAGAAATGGGGCGAAAGTTCATAAAATCGCCAAAATAATGGGGATAAAGATGAGGGAGAAGGTGGTCTAGAAAAGTGCCATATATCCCCTTAAAGAAACACCATCCCAAAGACCCTCCTGGGAGATAAATTGGTACATTTTAATATTAGTTTTTTTTTCTTCTGAACCCCCTTCTCCCTCATGCTTTGCCCCATTAGTTTTCAAATATTAATACTTTCGTCCATTTCTGTGTCGATATGTTAGACGTTTCGTGCCATTTAGGTGTTGATTTTGTAGTGGCGAGAGATAGCGAGCCTGTATTTTAGGAGGAACCGGCTTTCGTCCGGGACATTCTTTAAATACACCAAACTAATGGCTGGAAATAGGGTAATCGGATCACTAATAACACAACCCCTAACCGAGGCTGGCACTAGAACTGAACAGATGTAGCGCCCTTAAATCACTGTTATCATATTATTTTTAATTTGGCTAAGTTTAGTCGATATCGTTCTACTGAAGGGGGGTGACCTGCTTGTTGTTATTTCTGTCCTTTTCTCTCTTTCCCTGGCTTGTATCCATTCGGCCCCATTCAGCCAACTATTTTAAGACGTTTATCCCCATCTAGGTGTCGATTTCTTCAGCATTATATGAAGAAATCCGGCTTCGCCGGAGACATTTTTCTATCGAAAAATGTACAAATGTAGCCTGCTGTCTAACAAAAATAAAAAATATGCTGGCTCGCTACCGCTCACCAGTAAAATATTGACACCATGGGGATAAAAGTCTTAAAACAGTAGGCTGAACGGGGCCACATGGATACAAGCCAGAGAAAGATAGACTAGGACAGAACAAAAACAGGTCACCACCCTTAATTAAGAATGACCTTTGGGAATAAAAGATATATGAATTATGCACATTAGTCCTATGACGCACACAAATCCTTCCTAAACCAAATACATATATTCAATGGTTTGCCAAAATGAATAGAAGAAATGTGTAATGAAAGTGTGCATGTATGTGTGTGTGTTTATATATATATATATATATATATATATATATATATATATATATATATTTACTGTATTTATATACATGGTAAGCTGGCAAGCGAGACAAATCCGGTCCTAATTTAGTCTCTCTGTTTTAGTAATTTTTTATACAAAGACAAAATTTTATTTTTAAATTGAAAAGGTTAATTTAGCCAAAGTAATTTTACAGTATAAAATTATATACACAAAACATGTTCATGCTAAGCCTTTTGAGAGGTAGCTCTTCTAAGAAGCCACTTTAATTAACTTTATCTTGAGTATTTCTCATTAAAAAGTTATGCTTCACAGTTTGCATAATGTGTTTGGAAGTGATACAAATGCGACATATGATAGAATGATCATAACAATATTATTTTGTTATTCTTACGGTTTTCCTTCTCATACTCATGCCATTCTTGAAACCAAATTGTAAGGGTTTGGTGTTAGGTATGATAGCCCAGTGTCCCTATTGAGATCCGTTCTACCTGGGGCCGGCTTAGATCAAATATATATGACGTAGCCGGTACAGAAGGGGTGAAAGAAAGTGTGACACGGGGAAGTAAAGGGTTCATATTAGCAGTGATAAACTCATATAATATATTAATTGATAAGGTATACCATTTAATTGATAAGGTATACCATTTAATTGATAAGGTATACCATTTAATTGATAAGGTATACCATTTAATTGATAAGGTATACCATTTAATTGATAAGGTATACCATTTAATTGATAAGGTATACCATTTAATTGATAAGGTATACCATTTAATTGATAAGGTATACCATTTAATCAAAACTAAATCATAATTAATACACTCAGCTTGATTGTATTTACCTGTTTATACACTATCAGTAATAAAGCGTGTATGAACAAGTTATGTATGATCATTGGGTATATTGAAGGTGTTTTACCTTTTAGGGTGGATGGGACTCGTTAGCCTTGGTTGGCAACTCATCTAGGGGAGACAACCTTATACAAATCCGGGTGGATGGGACTCGTTAGCCTTGGTCGGCAACTCATCTAGGGGAGACAACCTTATACAAATCCGGGTGGATGGGACTCGTCAGCCTTGGTTGGCAACCTGTCTAGGGGAGTAAACCTGATACAAATCCGTACTGCTTACCTAAGGGTAAGGCAGGTTAGTGGATGGATTAGCCGAACACCACTGTAGAAAAATAGTGCTAACAAAATACACAGAAGGCCTCGGAGTCGGACGGATCCTAAATTGAGCGGTCAATCCTGTAAGTCCTTCACTAAACTGGCTCGGGTTGTCCCTCTCACAGGGAATAGGTCCGCTTGGGGGTATTCTGTGTATGGCCACCCTCGTAAGGGGAGTAAGGCGTCCGGCAATAGATAGATAGATAGTACTCGCTTTTTCTGGACCCCCTTCTCCCTCAAGTTTAGCATATTAGTGTTGAGGTTTTAAGACGTTCCAGATTTTGAGACCTTTCGCCTCATTTCTTTTATCAATATCAACACCTCTCGTGCCCTTTAGGTTTGCATTTGTTGGTCTTTGGGATGTATATAATAAAGTGTGATTAATGTTTATGAAGCAAACACAAACACATATATATACCGGTAATAATACAAAATATATATATACCGGTAATAATACAAACTAAATACATAAATATAATAACATGCATTAAGGGGGGGTGACCTGCTTTTTGTTATTTCTGTCCTATTCTCTCTTTCTCTGGCTTGTATCCATTCGGCCCCATTCAGCCAACTATTTTAAGACGTTTATCCCCATCTAGGTGTCGATTTCTTCCTGGCGAGCGATAGCGAGCCAGCATTATATGAAGAAATCCGGCTTCGCCGGAGACATTTTTCTATCGAAAAATGTACAAATTTAGCCTGCTGTCAAACAAAAATAAAAAATATGCTGGCTCGCTACCGCTCACCAGTAAAAAATTGACACCTGGATGGGGATAAACGTCTTAAAACAGTAGGCTGAATGGGGCCCAATGGATACAAGCCAGAGAAAGATAGAAAAGGACAGAACCAAAACAGGTGACCACCCCTTAATGGCCGCGACTGTATTCTGTCCTTCTCCGTGATCTGCTACATGAACCTGTAATGTAACGCCCATGATTGCTTTTCGAGTGCATAGTTTCTTATGCAATGATAACTCCTCTGAAGAGTCACCTGCTTATTAAGGGGGGTCACCGGCTTTTTCTTATCATGCTCTCCTTTTCTCTCTTTCTCTGGCTTGTATCCATTCGGCCCCATTCAGCCAACTGTTTTAAGACGTTTGTCCCCATCCAGGTGTCAATTTCTTCCTGGCGAGCGATAGCGAGCCAGCGTTGTGTGAAGAAATCCGGCTTCGCCGGAGAAATTGTTCTATCGAAAAATGTACAAATTTAGCTAGCTGTCAAAACAAAAATATATAAATGCTGGCTCGCTACCGCTCGCCAGAAAAACATTGACGCCTGGATGGGGGTAAACGTCTTAAACCAGTAGGCTGAATGGGGCCGAATAGATTCAAGCCAAAGAGAGAGGGAGAGAAAGAGAAAAAAGCGAGGTGGGCTCCCTTAAAGAAACCACACTCGCAATTCTATCATACTATTTTACTTTCAGACATAAGATCGCGACGTGGAACATAACTTATGAGGCCAACTGTACCTGTGAATAATTTTGAGAGTGGTGCGGGTAATTGTACACTTTCTAAAACTGGCAAATTAGCGGTGTTTGAAATGACATAGCTTATAGGCCTTATTATAGACCCACACACAGGCATAACTACATAACAACACGCACACACACACACACACACACACACACACACACACACACACACACACACACACACCAACGATCACTCACAACGGAAAGAAAGCCGTATACACACACAAGCACGCACACATACTCTTGAAGCTCACACACACACAGTCACATACACAGTTACACACACATACAGTCACACACACACACACACACACAGTTACACACACAAACACACACATACAACACACGCAAATATACATTTTAGCTGTCACTCACTCACATGTACAATAACAAATCACACACACACACACACACACACACAACACACGCAAATATAAATTTTAGCTGTCACTCACTCACATATACAATAACAAATCACACACACACACACACACACACACAAAGTTACACACACACACACACACACACTCGGGCACTCAGACACACAGGGAGAAACAGCAAACAGCCTTGGGTGAAGGCTTAACTGTCTGACTGCACGCAACACACACACACACACACACACACACACACACACACACACACACACACACACACACACACACACACACACACACACACACACACACGCTCCTTTATACTTTCTCTGGTACGAGTATTTGTATCAACCGATATGTCCAGGGTTTGATTCCCGGTCAACAGAATCTTAATTAACCCCTTCAGTATCAGGGACGTCATTTATATCAGATTCTGGCTACTATTAGACTATTTTATTCAGCTTAGGAAGGATCTCTGACATATATTAAGGCTTCAGTGTATCTCAACCAATCCTTTTGACTACCACAGATCCTTCCTAAGCTGCATAATATCGTCATAATAGAGGTGAAATCCAATATAGCACACGTCGCTGGTACTCAAAGGGTTAAGGGGAGACTGGCCGTTTGTTTGGTCTATTAATTCATGTATTCAAATATTTTTTTAGTTTCCTCCCTAGACCTCCATCAAGCTTAGAAAAAAAACCTAGACCCATCTTCAAGATAAATTTGTACATTTTTCGGTAGAAAAATGTGCCGGCCGAAGGCCGGTTTCTCTTAAAATTGCAGGCTCGCTATCGCTCGCCAAGAAATAATCGACACCTAAATGGCACGAAAGGTCTTAAAATTGACAACGAAATGGGGCGACAAGTGTTAAAATCGCCAAACTAATGGGCCGAACGTCTTACAATTTCAAAACTTGTGGGGCTAAACATTAGGGAGAAGGGGGTCCAGAATAATGGTCTTCCTCCCCTTAATTGCCCCATCCATAGGTTCCGTACCTGTAGGCATAGGGGAACACTAACACGCTTCCCGTTATATACATGTTTGATAATTTTTCTCACCTGGCGGTAAATTGGTATCTTGCCATCATGATTGTTTCAGCTATTACGCAGATTCAGTAGGGAGATATATGCCGTTCAATATCAGTACTTGGCGTTATTAGGATGCAGAGACAGTAGTTTCATGTATGTTCAGTTAATATCGGTAAGTCATCTACGAGGAGAGTCCATTTAACGTCAGCTCAAATAATGCCGAAGATACTTAACAGGTAAGCACACACACACACACAGGCACAATACACACAAATGCACATTACACACAAAGGAGTACAAAGGAGTACAAAGGAAATCAAGCAACAACAGGTCTAGTGACCCTTCTAGGCTGCTTGTCCTCCAAAACACTGAGGATCAAGTGTCCAAACAGTGGTTTAGAGTGGGTAAGGGAACATTGGAAAGGGAACTACTGCCCTAGAACTAATGTCCGTGGCAGGATTAGGAAGTTAGTAGGGGACAGATGGGTTAGTAACTGAGGGGGGGATAAAATAAAGTTATTAATTAATTTTACAAACGCAGTCAGTCGCGGGTTTGATGCGAGATATTTGTCTAAGCGGGGTTTAAATGAATCAACGGTGCTGCAGTCTATAACGTCTCGGGGAAGCCCATTCCACAAGTTGACAACTCGATTGAAGAAGAAATTCTTAGATTTGTGTGAGTGAAAAGATTTACCAATAATTTTCCAACCGTTTCCCCGCGTGTAATTAGATTGGTCGATAGTGAAGTACTTACTACAGTCCATATTGTCGATGCCTTTGATGATTTTGAACACTTGAATTAAGTCACCTCTTAATCTGCGCTGGGTTAAAGGAAATAGATTTAATTCTCTAAGACGCTCTTCGTATGGTTTGTTCTTTAGGCTAGGTATCATTTTGGTAACTCTACGTTGAACTCGTTCTAGTTTGTTAATATCTTTTTGGTAATAAGGGCACCAGGATTGAACGCAGTATTCCAGAAGAGGGCGGACTAAGGAATTGTAAAGGGTTAGGATAACTTCTTTGGATTTATGCTCAAATGACCTGCCTATAAAGCCAATTATTTTGTTTGCCTTCTTAACAACTTCTGAACATTGTTGACTCGGTTTTAGGTTACTCGATATTTTTACTCCCAGATCGGTTTCTCTGTTTACATTCTTAACACAATCTTAACACATTTTTAACACACAAAGGCACATTACACACACACACAAAGGCACATTACACACACACACACACACACACAGGCACAATACACACAAATGCACATTACACACACACACACACACATACAAAGGCACATTACACACACACACATACACACATTACACACACATACACACATTACACACAGCCTTACACACCTTCCAGTAATAACAATATAAATACAAAGGCTATATTTACATAATGGTGCAGGCTTTGTACTTGGTATGCTAACGGGCTGGTACACATGTATACCAAACACGCACATGGTCACCACACACATACGCACATACAGTATTTAACCCCTTCTGTACTGTGTTTTGTTTATTTTATTTTATTTTTTTCTAGCTATAATTTGACGGTTTTGTGCAATTTAAGAAAGATCTGTGGTAGTAAAAAGGGTTAAGGGAGAGAGTTCGAAGCCTGTTAATTGCTGGAGGCCCTTTTATACTGAAGAAAATGGTTCCCTAGTAGCCAGAATAAAGGTATAAGGACGGCACTGTACTGTAAAGGGTAAAGGGGACAGTGGTTATTATTTGGGGGGGGGGGTCTAATTGTATATATATATATATTTTTTTTTTTTTTTTTTTTTTTTTTTTTTTTTCCCTCGCTAGGCCGGTTCCTCCTAAAATGCAAGCTCGCTTCCCCCATTCAGAAAAAAAAATTGACATCTAAATGTAAATATAACAATAACAAAGATAATGGAGAAAGGTCTAAAAATCGCCAAAATAATGGGGCGAACGCCTTAAAACTAATGGGGCTAAACATGAGGGAGAAGTAGATCCAGAAAAGAAAACCTTAACCTGTTGTGATAGTTAAATACAGTACACCATCAACGGCATGTGTACCAGGTTTATGTGTACCAGGTTTATGTCCGGGTTACTGTACAGTACTTGATATAT
>CM064485.1:65850012-65852049 GCA_032716605.1 Paralithodes platypus
AAAACGTACACCCATCAAAAACTTCAAACCTACACCCATCCACAAGACACTCGTCAAACCTACACTCCAGCCAGGAAAGACACTTCAAACCCTACAACACAAACTACAACCCCATCCAAAGACACTTCAAACCTACTCTCAACCGCATTGCCATTTCCAAAGACACTTGCAAACCCTACAATGTACACTGCTTCATCCAAAGACACTGCATAACCTACACCCATCGTCCACAGACACTTCAATCAAACGCTACACAACCCATCCACAAGACACTTCAACACCTACACACCACCCATCCAACAGGGAAACACTTCAAACCTACGACCCAGCCAAAGACACTTCAAAACCTACACCCATCCACAGACACTTCAAACCTACCCCCATCACCACAGAAACTTCATTTCAACCTAAGCACCCATCCACCGACACTTGCAAACCTACACCCATCCACAGACACTGCTTTCAAACCTACAGACTCCATCCACAGACACTTCAAACCTACACCCATCCATCCACAGACACGTCAGAACCTACAACACCAATCCACCGGGACACTTCAAACCTACACCTATCCAAAGGACACTGTTCAAACGCTACACCCCATACCAAAGACTACTTCAAACCTACACCCTGCCACAACAACTTCAAAACCTTAACACCCATCAGGGGTTGCCTTTTACACCTTATTCTCAAACCTTTTACATACTCCATTTCCAAACAACACTTCAATACCTGTACCATTCCAAGGTACACTTCAACCTACACCATTATCCCATAATCCAAAGCAACACTTCAAAACCTAACACCCATCCAAGTACCACCTTCAAAACCTACACCCATCCAAAGACCATTCTTCTTAACCAACGTCTACACACCCATCCAAAGACACTTCAAACCTACCACATCCATCAACATCCAGCACCCCTTCAAACCGGTACACCCATCCAAAGACACAGACAAACCTAACATACCCAATCCAAAAGTACACTCTCAATCATACCACCCCATTCCCAAAAGACACTTCAAACCTACACCCATCCAAAGACACTTCAAACCTACACCCATCCAAAGACACTTCAAACCTACACCCATCCAAAGACACTTCAAACCTACACCCATCCACAGACACAGACAAACCTACACCCATCCAAAGACACTTCAAACCTACACCCATCCAAAGACACAGACAAACTCTGACAGTGGAAGGGATTCAGGTCAGTGACTAGCATGGCAATATAGCAAAGGAGTTTAAGGGGATAGGGTTTGTATTTTGGTCGATATATTTATTTCTATAATATTTGTTTATTATCCTCGCTAGACCTCCATCATGCTTAAAAAGACGCCCCCTAGACTCCCTTTCAAGATTAATATGTACATTTTTCGGTACAAAAAATCCTGGCCGAAGGCCGGTTCCTCTTTAATTACAGGCTGGCTGTCGCTCGCCAGGAGAAAATCGACACCTAAATGGCTAGAAAGGTCTTAAAATTAACAGAAATGGGGCGAAAGTTCTTGATAATCGCCAAACTAACATGAGGGAGAAGGGGGTCTAGAAAAGTGACATATCTCCCCTTATAAGTCATGTACATTTGTTTATTAGTGTTCTCTACAGGCAGACAACACATTCATACAAAACATTTGATAACATTTATGCAATTATCAAATACACATTGATGCATTAACATTTGATAATATGTACAGTTGCCCGCATAATATGTGTTCCTCATCGTCGTGATCTAATGTATGGAAGTATAATAGTATGAATGAATGTATGGAAGTATAATAGTATGAATGAATGTATGGAAGTATAATAGTATGAATGAAAGTATGGATATAATAGTATGACTTATGTATGGAAGTATAATAGTATGAATGAATGTATGGAAGTATAATAGTATGAATGAATGTATGGAAGTATAATAGTATGAATGAATGTATGGAAGTATAATAGTATGAATGAATGTATGGAAGTATAATAGTATGAATGAATTGCGAGTGTGGTTTATTTTAATTATCAGGTGAGTTAAGGGGAGACTGACC